>CAJGYO010000010.1:80146388-80421802 GCA_904845875.1 Miscanthus lutarioriparius
CGGACTCAGTTAGACACCAGCCGCGATTCAGAGACTCAGCCACCGCCGCTGGACTCAAACACTGCCGCCGACGGCGAGATTAGGCAAGAGCCGCGCCGTTGCCCACCACCGCCGCGCCGTCCAGCACCATCGCCTCCTCGTTTGCCGCGTCCTCCAGCATCACCGCTGCACACCAGCAACATCTCGCATCACCGCCGCCCTTCAAGGCTCCAACCCTATCTTGTAGCTCCACAGCGCCGCTGCCCTCCATTGCCGCACCAATGAGAGATGCCGAGTGCGGCCATGCATCCACCTGGTGACAAATCCAACTATTGAGTGGACTCCTACGGCCTCGAGCACGCCTAAAATTGTCAAACGCTAAGCAGCTGCCTCCTCTCCGAGGGGATCCCCATCTGCCTCACCTGAACTCCTACTGACAGCCAAGGTATATATCTCCTCTTTTTTTTTGTTGATTTTGTTGGATGTAGCATTTGAATTATAGCAGTTAGCTCATTGTGGTTTATCTGCGACGTTTGATTAGATGGATAGAAGTTGGGTGCATAGCAAACTATTTTCCCCTGAATACATTGACGGTGTGAAAGAATTTATGAATTTCATTCAGGGGAAATTCAATGAGAATGTTGAAATTCTATGCCCCTGTAGCAGATGCCTTAATCAGAAGTACCGAAAACAGAATGTTGTGAGGAAGCATATACTGATGAATGGCATGGAAACTACTTATACTCGGTGGATTCATCACGGAGAGAGCTTAGATGTCAATGTTATTGAGCATCCTATTGATATGCATGAAGATGATGATGGTTCCACACATGGGGTCGGTGTGACAGAGGATGACAACTATGGTGATCGTTTGGAAGGGATTTTAGGAGACCTACAGAATGCAGCGGCACAGGCAAGGCCGGATGTAGAAAATGAAGTTGGTGCTGAAGAACCTTGTGATAAAGAGTCATTTTTGAAAACTGTCATGAGAGAGGCAAAGCGCCAACTTTATCCTGGATGTTCCAAATTTTCAAGATTCTCTTTGGTGGTAAGGCTTCTACATATGAAGTCATTATATAGAATTAGCAATTCTGCTTTTACTGCACACATGAAGGTATTGGCTGATGCTTTCCCAGAACACAATACACTCCCAAAATCATATGATGAAGCAAAGGGTATTCTAAAGGAACTAGGTCTAGGGTATGAATCAATACATGTGTGCTACAATAATTGTGTGTTGAATATGTTCCAAATTCAGTCCACATCATTTTGCATCAAATTTGCTAGAAGCACTAATTTTACAGTCTAAAGGAACTAGGTCTAGGGAAAAGAATGGGATAAATTCAAGGGGAACAAATTTGCATCATGCACTGTTTTACAGTACTTACTAGCTAGAAGCACTAATTTTGAAATTATGTGTTGAATATGTTCCAAATTCAGTCCACATCATTTTTGGCCGACTTCTGATGAAGCGAAGCCCGTGGTTTTTACCTTCCGCATTGGGAGGGTTTTCCACGTTAAATCTCGTGTCTCGCTGTGGTTTGATTTTGCGTTCTTCCTCGTTTGATCGTCGTCATTCACAACATTATGAACCCTTATAGTTTTATCAATTATTATTTTACATAATAGCAAATCTCAAATATAGCCTTCCTATGAAACATATACTTATCTAGAAGGTTCCAAATATAAAAGGCAATGTTCAGCTTCAGGAAAAAAGAAAGTTCCCGCGCGCCCAAGCGGCTCAGCGCGCTTTCAAGTGAAATGTGCGCCAGCCCCAAATGTTTCGTGGTTCGAATTGACCTTACTACCCTAAGTTGCATACAGATTAAAAATATATAGGCAATGCTATTACAGATTTTATCAGGGGTACCTTGGTCTTCCCAATTCCACTCCCCACCCACATATATGTGTCGACACTCTCTGGCTCCAAAACCTAATTCCCAGCTGCCACCCACCTCCAGCCGCCACCCACCCTCCAGGAGCAGGAGGCCGCCACCCACCTCAGTTCGGCCTCCAGCCACCTCCAGGAGCAAGAGCAGGAGGCCGCCACACACCTCCAGGAGCAGGGTGCCTGGGTTCGGCCTCCAAGTCACGTCCTGCCGGCCACCTGCTGGAGTAGCCGTTCCTGGATGGCCGCGGGCGCCCCGGGAGATCCACCGCCATCATCATCTTCAAGCCCCGCCGGCCGCCGTCGTCGACTTCAAGCTCAACCCGCCGCCGTCGCTGTTGGAAGGACTGCTCCACCGCCACGCCCATCGTTGCTGCTGGGAGGATCAGAACGCTGCCACTAGCATCCCAGGCCGCAAAAAGCTGTTATGGCGCCGAAGGGTGTGCCAAATAAACCGAAAGGAGGCCGGATAGCAGGTATAGTCCTAACATCACCTCTTTAGTTGCTGGTTTGAGGAACCAATGGTACTTTGGAAGCCTTGTCTTGCCCAGGCTAGAAATTTTTTGACATTTTACATCTGGATGTGTTTCACTATTGTTAATTTTAGACATCATGTCTGTAGCATGTGTACTTGTTTGGCAAATGCTTTCTGAATAAAATCCTTGTTGAAAGATCTCGAGTGCACTCCATTGATATATCAATTCTTCTCTTCTTTTGTATGTCAAAGCATGTATCATAGATATCGCAAATATTTAGGGGCTTCAGTTCTAGTTTGTTTTGAAATGTTAATGTGAATCCCTCATTTGAGAGTATTCAGCATAGTTTGGGATGCTTTGATTGATCATTCGTGTTCCAAAATTATTTCTTGTTACACAAACTTTCACCTTTGAAATCTTGATGCTTTGATTCATCATTTTGGTTGTGAACTATATAATATTATTGATATGTTGGTCTTGTTTTTTTCATCTTGTTACCGTGGCTGCTTCCAATTGAAATGGAGCGCCGAGAGAATGCATGAAAAAACATTGCAAGGCTGAAGGAACTTGGACTTGCTGATCCCTATGTTAAAATGTTGGCGAAGTACGGCCGCAGGATAATCTTGATGAAGGAGATTTGATTGACGATGAGAATTCTAAGGTCCTAATTCCTCCATGTTGTCAAGTCTTAACTTGTTCTTCTTCCCTTCCTAATTCAATCTAACTCTAATGCTATGTGGACTAATACATGCTTTCATTTCTAACAAGTGCTCTAAGGAGAAGACTCACAAGAAAACTAACAACCAACCTTCAAGAATCCACCACGGTGGAGTCAAGTTTCAGATCTCATAAAGAGAGTTTTTTTGCAGACCAAACATCTCCTAGAGTTACAAGGACAAAGAAAAACAATGCACTGACAAGATGCAAGGCTAACACCAAGTGAAATTTCTGTGCCACCTCCATCGCAAGCTAATGAGAGCCTGTTGGAGAACTTGTTGGCAACTTAGATGACCAAGCACAGGATGTTGTTGAAGGCCAGTTCTACTGCCACATTACTTAGTCTCACTCCATTACCATGACTCAGCTATGAAAAATGTTTAACTTGATCTATGAAGTTTGTCTATGTGTTGTACCTGTTTATCCAAGTTTAATGCTTGTTTAGCTTGTGAAAATGTTAACTAGAGTTTTAGGTATAAAAGATTCATGAAACCAATTTTCACTATTTTTGAAATCTGTTGTTTGACACTAAAAAGTGGGCTGAACTTGTTTAAGTGGGTCTAAACTTGTTTTGTTTCTCCTTTTTGTATGATGCTTTATATATCCAAATCTGATTCCCCTAAAAAATATATATATATGTATCCAAATCTGATGTAATTTATGCAATGTGCTATTTATAGCATGTATGTACTTCTTAATTTGTCTGGGCATCAGATTTGTATAGCAGATGACCTTTTCCTTTGTGTGCCTTGTTTACTAGGTAACATGATGAACTAACCTTAATTATTGCCAATAATTTTAGGTAATAACTCTGCTCTACTTGACAACACACACATGACCACCTGGGGTGATGCAATTGATCGGCCTAATCAAAGATAGCCGAATGGATGATGGAGGTGATGGTTTCTTCATTGTCATTCTATAAGTTAGGTTTGTATGATGAATGCATTCTTCTTGGCTGCCCTTTTTAGATGGCTTTGCCCAAGATGATGACAACACCATCGCGGGTTGGTATAGTGATGGCATTACCCAACATGGTGACGACAACCAGATTGCCAACGAAGGTGATAGTTTGTTCCTCTATTTTTATATTCCATATTGCCTCAATGGATCAATGTTTGCTTCACCTACTTAATTTTAATTTCAATGTACATTTACAACTAGGGGAGAGGAGAGAAGGGTCCGGGGACATAATATGAGACTTGGTCTCCAAAGGTTAAACCGAAGCTTGGCCGTGGCAAGTCGCAAGTTGTCATAATCGAAGGGCATATAAGGCCGGTGGTTCCTCTTGTTCTGCTGCAAAGTTTGCAAGTGAATGCAACATCATAGTTAGGAACCATGTGCCTATACTCCCGCATTGGAAGTGTACAAGAAAAACACGCATCAAGTTTAAAGGAGAAAGAACCAAAAGAGAAAGAACCAAACGAGAAAGAACACGCATCTGCGTATGTTGATTTATTCTTAGGAAAACTAAAGGTACATACATTCTTTGGCCCCTTCCACATTTAGTCTCAATATAAGAACCATTGTTTGTTGTTTTATGCCATAAGTTATTGAATTGATATTCTTTTTCGCACATGTTCTTCCATTCAATTAGGCCAAGTTTGACATAAACACAGAGGATAACACAGTTAAAAAGGGTTGTATTGAGATGATGCAATCTGCGGTCCGCCAACAAAGATACAGGCTGAAGGCAGAATATTTTGATCCTTTTCCACTACATTTGGTTACAAAACTTCTCTGTCAAATGCATGGTGATGAATAGTGGCTTAAACTTTTAGAATCATGGAAGAGTCCCAAAAGATGGTATGTTTTCTCTGAAAAACCAAAATGATGCCTTGTACATGCTAATCTATCACCAACCTTACATGCATTTTTTGTCTTTGATGTAGGAGATGTGTCAAAAGAACAAAGACAACCGAGGGAAAGTTAAGTACCATCACACAACGGATCCCGTGCCTACATGGTTCATGTTGAGAATTTGGTAAGTGAGCCATGTTAAACACCTTATAAATAAATGTATGCAACTGTTATTTAAGCATGTGGGGATAAAGCTCTCTATATGAAGCTCATCAATAATTTTCATATTGCTGAAATGTTTTCTCACTTTACATAAGGGAATTTGAGATGTATTGATTTATGTAAGAACACAACTACTTGTCATGTCTGCTGCTCTAATGTAAGGATAAGTTTACTGAGAATATTGTGTTTTTAACATGCTGTGCTCTTGTGATGACAATATTAAGCATATTTTATCTTCCCAAGCCTTTAGAGCCTCACCGGATAATTGTAGCCTCTTTGTTTTCACATGTATCAGCCCGAACATATTTGTAGATGTCCTCTTCATGAGGCTTTGTATGATGTAAACCAGAGTGGTTCTCCTTGTTGCAGCAGACTTCTTTCGCTAATCAATAAAGGTTCCTTTGTCATAAAAAAAATATTAAGCTTCTGCTGCTATTAACCACCATATTAAGCTATTTGTAACATGCTGCTGCATATGCTATTGTAACAAGCTACTGCTGCTATTTTTTAGATTTGTCTTTGTATAATTTGGTACAAGCTACTGGTGCTATTGTAATAAGCTACTGCTGTTATTGTAACCGCAACTGTCTTTTTTTTAGTTGGACATGTTCTTCCAGATTTTTAGTTGAACAGTAACTATTCAGGTTAATCCTATTTATAGTTGAACATGTTCTTCTAGATTTTTAGTTGAATAGTAGCTGTCCAAAATTTTGTAACATCTTAATTCATGCCGGACCTAATGCATATATGTTGTTCTCACGATGACAAATATAATGATGAAGAACCTAATGCATTTGATTTGTTCAAGGAGTGCCACTACAGCAAAAAAAATGCTACACCCCTATTATACAAGAGGCTATTGTAAGATAATTTTCAGACTTTGATCTTTGTATTTTTAATTCTCTCAACATCAACCATCTTTGCTACTTGTTTGCTAGACTCAGATGGAAAACAAGCTATCTACAACAACAGAAGGTGAAGAACTTAAGTCTGCGGCTCAAGTTGTTGCTGATGTGCTTGCTGAGAACACCAAGAAGAATCAGTTCTTGCAGAATGTGGGGTACCAGAATGCCCGGCGTATTTCCAATGAGCAGAGCGCTGAACTGGAAGCGGAGAAAAAGACCAATGGTGAGCTTCGTGTACAAGTGGTTGATTTGTCAAATAAAGTGCAAGAATCTGAGCAGGCAAGGATTATTGACCGAGAGGAGATGAAGATGAGTCAATCTGAGATGGAAGCAAAACTTAACCTTTTACTTAGTCAAATTCGACCAAGTTAAGACGTGCATGGTGCATATCTTTTGCCACTAACTTGATGCATTTTGCTGCTGCTAACTTGTGTCAAGTCAATTTCGACCAAGTTAAGCGATATATGGTGGTATATATTTTGTTGCTGCTGCATGCATCAAGCTGCTGGGCTTCTATGCATTCTGTGTTGTTGGCTTGTGCCATGGTAAACTATATGGCTGTATACACTTCTGTATGTTAACTATTGTTGGATGAATACTTGTAATCTGATGTTGGTTGCAAATTTATGTGATATATTGTTGGATGGAAATATGAGTTATTTTATTTAATGTGTGGGCTGTGTATTATTTTATTTTATGTGTGGGTTGTGTATATTGTTGCAACAGTAATTATTTGAGCTGTGTGTGGGCTGTGTATATGGGCTGAATGTTCAAAAATGGGCTGTGTATATGGGCTATATGTGTTGTAGTAGTGGACTGAAAAGTGGGCTAAAAATTAGTGATGAATTTGGGTTGCAATATGCTGAAATGGGCTTGTGAAAATGGCTGAAAAATTGATGCGAAAATGGCTGAAATTGGGCCAAACTTGGCCCATCTTTGATTCTGGCCTGTTAACAAATGAGCTGGTGTATCTTTGATGCGGCAATTGATTCGTGACGGTTATTTTTCGTCATAGGAAATGGGTTCGGGCTGGACTAACTAGGCCTCGGGCTCTATCGTGACGGTTTAAAACCGTCACCGTTTATGTTAATCCGTGATAGTTTTCGACAAACCGTCACGCATGTCAATCCATGATGCTCAATCTGTGATGATTTCTGAAACCATCACAGATGCTGTTTACTGACGGTTTTTCAGTGATCCGTGACGAAAATTTTTCATCATGGATTAACAGGATTCTTGTAGTGATGCGGCGGCGGACGTGGACGTGGTCGCTCTGCTCTGTCACCTCTACTAGGCTGCCTCCTCGTCTTCTCGCTGCTCTGCCTCCGCGCTGTCGTCTGCCGCGCTCAGGAGCAAGGGCACGGGCAGCTGTAGCCGCTGCCGGCGCTGGAGGTGGAGACCTACAACTACACGTCGTTCCAGGAGGGCAACTCGCGGGAGCAAAAGGAGCTGACGTTCAGCAGGGAGGCCCGCGTCTACCAGGGCACGATCCAGGTCTCCCCAGACACCGGCAACGTCGGCAGCTACCAGGACATCATGGTCAACAAGTCTGGCTCCGTGCTCCTCCATCGCCGCTTCACCATGTGGCGCCGCGTCGACAATGGCAGTGGCAGTGCCACGGCCCCGCTCGTCCAGGTCGTGTCGTTCAACAGCACCTTCTCCATCAACGTGTTCCACCTCCCGGCGAGGGGCTCACCTTCGTCGTCGCGCCGTCCCGCGACGAGCCGCCCCCGGCAGCTACGGCAGCTACCTCGGCCTCACCAACGCCACGCTCGAGGCCAACCCAACCCCGGCGAGGAACCGCTTCGTGGCCGTCGAGTTCGACACCACGAAGCAGGACTACGATCCTAGCGACAACCACATCGGCCTCAACGTCGGCTCTGTCGTGTCCGTCAAGACGGCGAACCTAACGGCGTTCCACATCGCCACGAACAGCAGCAACCCCACCAACTACACGGCCTGGGTCGAGTACGACGGCGCGGTGCGGCACGTGTCCGTGTACATGGGCGTCCGGGGCGAGCCGAAGCTGGCGTCCCCGGTGCTGGACTCACCGCTGGACCTCAGCGAGCACGTCCCGGAGAAGGCGTACATCGGCTTCACCGCGTCCACCGGCACCGAGGCGGTCCATGGAGAGGCGGCAGGAGCGGCTGGAGCAGCAGCTCAGCAACCTCCCCGGGATGCCCAGGGAGTTCGCGTACGACAGAGTAGGTTATAGTTGTTAGAGTGAACGTGCAGTGATGTCCACTGGACGATGATATGCGTCTTGTTCTTTTTCCAATCTGATGTGACGAGCACTGCGTCGCTTGCATTTCTGTCAGGTTGGTGCTACAAGAAAGGGCAACTGCTGCTGGTGTATGAGTACATGCGTCTTGTTCTTGTTCCAATCTGATCTGACGAGCACTGCGTCGCTTGCATTTCTGTCAGGTTGGTGCTACAAGAAAGGGCAACTGCTGTTGGTGTATGAGTACATGCCCAACGGCAGCCTGGACCAGCACCTGTTCCGGCGTGGCGTTCACGAGCAGCGGTGGCCCATGCTAAGCTGGGCGAGGCGGTACGCCATCGTGGGCAACGTCGCGGCGGGGCTTCACTACGTGCACCATGAGTACACCCGCATGGTGCTGCACCGCGACGTCAAGGCCAGCAACGTGCTGCTGGACGCGTCCTTCCGCGCGCGGCTGGGCAACTTCGGCCTGGCGCAAGTGCTCGACGACGACCGCGAGGCCTTCACCGACCTACACGTCGCCGGCACGTGCGACTTCGTCGCGCCCGAGTACTCCGTCGGCCACAAGGCGTCGTGGGAGACAGTCGTGTTCGCATTCGGTGCTGCTCGGCGCCGTGGACCAGAGCCTCGGTGCCGACGAGTTCAACCACGACGAGGCCAGACGCCTGCTGCTGCTTGCGCTGGCATGTAGCAGTCCCAACCCGGGTGACCGGCCCACCATGCCGCAGGTGCTGCAGGTCCTGACCAAGGCCACGCGCGCCGCCCGAGGTGCCACTGTTCAAGCCCCGGTTCGTGTGGCCGCCCAAACCAGGCTCATGTGCACTCTGTCCCCGCCACGTCGGCAAAAACCTTGATCCGATGAGTTATGGATCTAAGTGGCATACTTAAATAACATTAGGGTGCTAGAAGTACGATTAGAAAGTTTGTGAACCTAAGTGGCACCACGAGACAAGTTTAAGGGTCTACGATGCATATACCTCTTTTCTTTTTATCGGAGAGTGTTGTCAAAGTGCTAGCCAAAATCCCTGCGCAATGCATGTTTTTTTTGGGTGGGGGGCAGGCGGAGGCGACCACGAGGTCTGGGTTGGAGTCCTAAAACAGTTTTTGTTTTCTTTGTTGGTTTTTCATGTACAATATGCTGTGTATGAGTGCAGGTTGTATATATAAGTCTGGATGGAAGAAACTCTCCATTGTCCAGTAATTAGAGGGAGACATACCAAGAAAATGGATAACGAAAAAAATAGTCTGAAATTTTGCATCTTTATTATTAGGTATAGATATAGATGAGAGACGTGATGTTAAATTACCCGTCGCTGTTTTTTCCCAATAAATAAGACAATGAGGAAAAAAAACGGAAGTACTATTTACGTTCACCGTATAAGCCAGCGTAAGTGTAGGTAAGTCCAGCAAAAGTCAACTTTTTACACCTGTATTCTCACTTGTTTTTTACACCTGTATTCTTACTTGTTTTGGACTTGAAGTAGAAGGCCCATGGAAAGACGGAGAAAACAGCACTTATTTTTGGCAGCGGAAGTCGACCCAACCGGCGAAATTTATTAATACCCTGATATCCCCGCTTGGCGCCGAGGCGCCACTCGCACCAGCCACTACACTAAAATTTTTCCCGCGAGCAGCGTCGAACCCATATTTTCCAGAAGACTTGACCTGAAGTGCTTGGCGATTGTTGATTCCACGTATGATGTCTCGATCGTTGATCTGTCAGTTCCTAGGTTAGAGCAACTCAGAATCCTTACTTTTTATTTAAGAGGTGTCTCTACTCCAGTACGAGCCCCTAAAATAGGACCTCTCGTATTTAAGGCCTTTAGTAGGAGCCCTGCTAGAGTGAGTTTTTTCCTTTGGCCCTAAAAAATAGGATGAATGCTTAAGTAGGAATTTTGCTGGAGATGCTCTTACTTGATCTTTTCCTGATAACTATGATCAAATGACGACCCTGGTCTGCGCTCTTGGATTATACTAGCAGTTAGGTACAGTAATAAAAAAAGTAGGAACGCGTACCTTTTGGAATTTGGTCACTAACTGTTTACTCCCTAGGTCCAATGTTTTTAAGCGCAATTGGTTATTTTGACGTGGAGACCAGAGAGTTGACCCCATCATGTTGCAATCTGTCTACCCATCACGGCAACACTTCCTGGCTTGGCTGGGCCCAGCGTGTGTCGTTACAATCCATGTCATATGGTGCCGTTGTCCAAACGCGGATGATAAGTTTAATTCAAACTTACGACTAGGACTTGATGGAGGTATGCTATTACAACTTCTAATTATATTAAGATTTAAGTATAAATTCTTATGTTATCAGGAATACAACTTTTAACTATATAAATAAGCAGCCTGTTCGCTTGTTGATTTCAGCCAGGTCTTATCAGTCAGCCAACAGTGTTTTTCTCTCACAACAAAGCAGCATCAGCCAGACTTATCAGCCCAGAAACCAACCAGCGAATAGACCGCTTCTTTGTTTAAAGCAAGAATCTACGGTTCCGATAGATTAAGTAAGGCTGTGAGAGATCAACAATCATTTATACTATTTTAGAGTTGTGTTTATATATAGAACTTCCGGTTGACTTTATCAAAATACTAATCTCTTGTTGTGGTTTCTTCGGCATCGTCATTTAGGATTTTCTATATACTCATCTTTGTATTTCTTGATATGGTGCAAGCTTATTTCATACTTGCAATGTACTTTCAAAGATTTGAGGACTATTGTGTATAATTAGGGGTATCAAATTATGTCAAGTGCAATCAGAGTCAAGGTCAGACTGATTTAATTTTGTAAGAAGGTTGACAGGGCAAGTAAGCACAAAATTAAATGATGTCAGGGATGTGAAATCAAGTATAGAAGTTTGACGGTAAATTTTTTTTAATGTGGTTGTGTCCCATAATAGATGTGCATATCCAACAAGTTGTTGAGGGCACCAAACTAAAGCAGACAAGTGATGAAGAATGAAAGAGAATGGAGTAGGAGGTTGTCTATAAAATTTGACTGTCTCTCCAACGAGGTGATGTACTTATTAATCAAGGATAATTCACCGAAGCTGGTGACGACACTAACTCATATATATCAATGTATGTACATGAGATGTTTTGAACTTAAGTAATCATATGAAATGATGATGTTTAAGTGACTTTACAAAAACTTTCTTGGTAGTACAACATATGTGACATAATAAACAATTATTAAAAGCTCAAACATCTCTAATTAAACTTCTAACCAACTTTTAGTAAAGTTTTGTCCACAAGTTGTTCAAACAAATGTTGGATGAATAATAATCATGCCAGCATCAAAGAGTGGAATTAACTCTATTGAATACTGATTTCATGTCAAGGAACAGCACATTTGGGGGGGGGGTAATTATAGGGGTTGGAGCCTTCGTTAATCATAGCACAATCTCCATTCTACCCCAGGACAATTGCTACGAGTATTAAAAGCTTTCTTTACATTCAAGGGTAATTTAGACATTGTACAACTAACAGTGTTCTCCTATCTCTTCTTCCTAACTTTGTGAAGGGTGTCTTTGGAACGGGTCTTTGCAATCTCAAGACAAGTCAACTTCGATCTGCCCGCGTTCATCTTCGCTTCAACGTAAAGTGGACGACTGACTATCTTCGTATCTTATTCTTTGGCTTCACCTCTTCTCGAAGTGGATTGAATATATTCGGGCATCTGCCTTCAACTTTGCTTATTTGTCCACTAGGCTTCTCGTTGTATGCTTTCGAAGGTTCCACAAATGCTGATTGATACGAAGACGTTCCTATTTGACAAGTATAACTCAAAAAAATCAAGGCAACTCATTAGCAAAAGATTGTCAGTTAGCTTGAGGGAATGCGTTGTCTGATGTTAAACCCCCAACAATAAAATCCTAAAAAATGGTTAAAACTTGGGTTTTGACTTGATTGATTAATGAACTTTACAGAGCTAAGTAGTTAACAATTTTGTCAAACACTTAAGCAAACTTGAGAAAAAATGTACAAGTTACATACTTTAACATGGGATAGAGCCATGTCTAGAAAGCCCAAAGTTTAGAAATAGTAAAACTCAACTTTAAATTAAAATTTAACTTTAATTAAACTAAAAAAATCCTCACTAATATAGAAAATAATTTTATTGGCGCTTTTACCAACTGCTAGAGTGAAAGGCCAATAAAAATCAGCAAACTTTATTGACATCCTCTAAGAACCACCACTGTGTAAATATTTAGACAACAAGTTTTCTTAAGGAAACCACCATTGTAAAAGATTTTTCAGAAATTGCAAATCAGACTAAAAAAGAGCAAAAACTTTCGGAAAAGTTTTCTAGTATGTCCACTCACTATGCAAGGTTTTGGGAAAAGTTTACAAAGGTTTGGATTTTTGGCTCTAGGATTTCTAGGTTTGTTATAGTAGTAGTTTTGGGGCCCTCTCATGATCGTCATAGGGTAGTTGCGACTTGTTAACACGCATCTTGTTCACAATGGATTGAAACATCAAATCAATTGACTCACCAGAAAGCTGCGCAAAGTTCGTACTCTCGACGGTGTGTCTCAAAGAGTCTGGTTTTGACATGGGATGCGCCCTCGTGATACCTCTGTAAGGTAGACCAGATCTCATGAGCCGTCTTAAGATTTAAAACAGGGTCGCACTTAGGCAAAGAGGGACTCATGAAATAACATTTCAAGCCTTATTGTTGGCCTCATGTTGATCAATTTGGAGCTGATCAACCCGACCCGCTGAAAGGTCCTAATATGGCTAGAGGGTGGGGGGTGAATAGCCTATTTAAAATTCTACAAATCAACTAGAGCAATTTGATTAGTATGACAAATAGCGTAATACAAACTTGCTCTAGCTCTACAAGGGTTGCAAGCCACCTATCCAACAATTCTAGTTGCAATGATTACTTAGGCACACAAACTTGCTATGTAATTACTCACTAAGAGCTCTCAACCTTGCTACTCTAAAGAGCTCAACTCGATGAATGTAAATAATAAATCAAGCTCTTAATTCTAATTACACTAAAGAGCTTGTATCAGCTAGTTTGCAAAATGTAAATAAGTGAGTAGGGTGATTATACTGACGTGTAGGGGATGAACCAATCACAAGATGAATATATAGCCAATCACCGGGAGAATGCCAAAGACAAGAGACAATCGATTTTCTCCTGAGGTTCACGTGCTTGCCAACACGCTACGTCCCCGTTGTGTCGACCAACACTTGGTGGTTCGGCGGCTAAGAGGTGTTTCACAAACCTCGTCCACACGATAGGACACCGCAAGAACCGACCCACAAGTGAGGTAACTCAATGACACGAGCAATTTACTAGAGTTACCTTTCGGCGCTCCGCCGGGGAAGGTACAACTCCCCTCACAATCACCGGAGATGGCTACGAACAATCTCCAACTCGTGCCAATCCTCCACCGCTGCACCGAGCCATCTAGGTGGTGGCAACCACCAAGAGTAACAAGTGAAATCTGCAGCGCAACACGAATACCAAGTGCCTCTAGATGCAATCACTCAAGCAATGCACTTGGATTCTCTCCCAATCTCACAAAGATGATGAATCAATGATGGAGATGAGTGGGAGGACTTTGGCTAAGCTCACAAGGTTGCTATGTCAATGAAAATGTGCAAGAGTTAGAGCTTCAGCCAGCCATGAGGCTTTAAATAAAAGCCCCCATGGAATAGAGCCGTTATACCCCTTCACTGGGCAAAACACGCTTTGACCGGACGCTCCGGTCATACTGACCGGACCCTGGACTCAGCGTCCGGTCCACTGATCTTTGCCACATGTCACTTTGAGGTAAAACTGAATCGTCAGATCACAACGGCTAAGTACCGACCGAACGCTCTGGTATTACTGACCGGACGCTGAGGCTCCAGCGTCCGGTCGAGTACAGTAAGGGTCCAAATCCATTTTTCCTCGACCGAACGCATCTGGTCTACCTCGACCGGACATAGACCAGCGTCCGGTGGTATACCCTCGCTACTGTACCGCCAGGTCAGCGCGACCGGACGCAGGCAGTCAGCGTCCGGTGCATTCAGATCCAGCGTCCGGTCACTTGACCGACGCTGGCTTCTCCTCTGTCTTCTTCACCCTTGCTCAAATGTGCTAACCACCAAGTGTATCACCTTATGCACATGTGTTAGCATATTTTAACAAACATTTCAAGGGTGTTAGTGATTCACTAGGTCCTAAATGCACGTGCAATGAATTAGAGCATCTAGTGGCACTTTGATAACCGCATTTCGATACGAGTTTCACTCCTCTTAATAGTACGGCTATCTATTCTAAATGTGATCACACTCACTAAGTGTCTTGATCATTGAAACAAAATGGCTCCTACATTTTATACCTTTGCCTTGAGCCTTTTGTTTTTCTCTTTCTTCTTTTCCAAGTTTAAGCATTTGACCATCACCATGCCATCACCATTGTCATGATCTTCACCATTGCTTCATCACTTGGAGTAGTGCTACCTATCTCATAATCGTCTTGATAAACTAGGTTAGCACTTAGGGTTTCATCAATTAACCAAAACCAAACTAGAGCTTTCAATCTCCCCCTTTTTAGTAATTGATGACAACCCTTATACAAAGATATGAATTAAAGTTCATTTGAATCCATGTTGCTTGCCCAAGAATATTTACCATGTGTAAAGGATATGGGCAAGTTTCATGAACTCCATATGATAGCAATTGCTCCCCCTACATATGTGCTAAGAGTTTGGATTGAAGCTTTGCACATATGATTAGATAAGAAATATAGGAGTCAATTTCTACCAAATGATGCTAAGGTATAAGAGATGGACCTTTGAAGCGTGATACCAATCGGAGTGCACTAATATACCATCCTTAGCACCATTAGTAACTAGACATATACAAGAACTAGAATACCCCATGAGATCAACATTACATGCAAGGGTCTAGTTTCCATAGAATGAACATAAGTCTAGTTACTTAGCCTATGCATGCTAGTTTTTCATTTCAACATTTACCTACAACTAGCATACACCACACAAGCATGGATATTTGAAATTAAAACTTATGCCATGCAAGCAAACATATGTAATGCTCATTCAAATGCACCATACAAGTTTATGAGCTTGCTTCCCTATTTGTATGCTCAAAATTTTTAATTGATCCCCTTCTTTTGTCATATATTATCTCTCCCCCTTTGTTTCACTATCTTTGTACACTATTTCTCCCCCTTTGTCATCAATGACCATAAAGGCTTAAAGTATAGATAGGGGTGACCTCAAATTATAGATATGTTGGGGTTAAATCATGTGAAATAAGGATCATTTTCCCAACTTGGTTCAATCTAGATTACTTGCAAAAGATATTTAACTTGGTATGATCCAAGGACAAGCTTCTTCACACCTCCAATTAAGGGTTATCTTGTACCATGTTGAGTTAAACACTTATAGCTCATTTTCTAAATCAAACACTAGGTTTACAAGCCCACAAACATGTCATATGCTACCACTAGGTCATTTCAAACATACAAGCAATAGTGGTACCATACAAGCATCAACTTCATTTGATTTTCATGAATGAGCCTATTCAAATGTGAAATATGTCTAGATGCACTAATCATGTCCTTAGCAAGGATGTATGCTATGCCAATCAACTTTTACCTTGGATTGCTCGAAGGAGAGGCATGTCATATAATGGGGGTGCATCAACACATATTGGAGAAGTCAAGTATGTTCAATTCATTCCTTAGCTTGCAAAACCTCTTCTCATCAAGTGGCTTGGTGAATATGTTGGCAAGTTGATCTTCGGTGCCCACACTCTCTATGCAAATGTCCCCTTTTTGTTGATGATCTCTTATGAAATAATGACGGACATCTATATGCTTTGTTCTTGAGTGTTGAACCAGGTTGTTGGTGAGCTTTACGGCACTTTCATTGTCACATAGCAATGGCACTTGCTTGAACTTGATTCCAAAGTCACTCAAAGTAGCCTTCATCCAAAGTAATTGAGCACAACAACTACCGGCCAAAATGTACTCCGCTTCGGCGGTTGAAAGTGCTACACTATTTTGCTTCTTTGATGACCAAGATACAAGTGATCTTCCCAATAGTTGACATATGCCCGATGTGCTCTTTCTCTCAACTTTGCATCCCGCATAATCGGAATCCGAATATCCAATCAACTCAAATCTTGCTCCTTTGGGATACCATAATCCAACATGTTGTGTATGCTTCAAGTAACTCAATATTCTCTTAGTTGCCTTCAAATGACTTTCTCTTGGCGAGGCTTGAAATCTAGCACACATGCATACACTAAACATCACATCCGGTCTTGATGCGGTCACAAAGAGTAGACTTCCAATCATAGACCGATATATCTTTTGATCCACCATGTTGCCACTAGCATCACTATCCAAGCTTCCACTTATCCCCATTGGTGTACTAATAGCTTTACTCTCATCCATTTCAAACTTGTTGAGCATGTCCTTGATATACTTGCCTTGACTCACAAATGTGCCATTCTTCATTTGCTTGATTTGAAGACCAAGGAAGTAACTAAGCTCTCCAATCATGGACATCTCAAACTCACTTGCCATCATCTTACCAAACTCCTCACAAAATTCTTGATTTGTTGATCCAAAGATGATATCATCAACATAGATTTGCATTACAAACAAGTCATTTTCCAAGCTTCTTGGTGAAGATAGTGGTGTCAACCTTTCCCATCTTGAATCCCTTGGAGAGTAGGAAATCCCTCAATCTCTCATACCATGCTCTAGGTGCTTGCTTCAATCCATACAAAGCCTTTCTCAACTTGTAGACATGGTTGGGTTTCTTCTCATCTTCAAAACCGGGAGGTTGCTCAACATACACAAGCTCATTGATGTACCCATTTAGAAATGCACTTTTCACATCCATTTGGTATAGCTTGATGTTGTGGGCACAAGCATAAGCTAGCAAGATCCTAATTGCTTCCAATCTTGCAACCGGGGCATATGTTTCTCTAAAGTCAAGACCTTCAACTTGAGTGTAACCTTGAGCCACTAATCTTGCTTTGTTCCTTATTACTATCCCATCTTGATCTTGCTTATTTCGAAAGACCCACTTAGTTCTAATCACATTATGATCCTTAGGCCTCTCAATTAAATCCCATACTTGGTTTCTTGTGAAGTTGTTTAGCTCTTCATGCATAGCATTGATCCAATCAACATCCCTCAAAGCTTCATCTATTTTCTTAGGTTCAATGGATAACACAAATGAGAAATGCTCACAAAATGAAGCCAATCTTGATCTTGTTTGCACACCTCTTGAAATATCACCAATGATAGTGTCCAATGGATGATCTCTTGCAACATTTGTTGGTTGAAGCACTTGCACTTGATTGCTAGCATTTGATTGATCACTTGGTTGAGATGATGAACTAGCCATTTGTTGATCTTGCACATTGCCATCACTAGTGCTTGCTTGGATTTGATTATGAGAACCACTAGCTTGCACATTTGAGTTAGAGAGCACTTGATTCTTGTCATCTTCAACATCAATCACCTCTCTAGGCCTTAACTCACCAATGTCCATGTTCTTCATTGCATTGACCAATTGAGTGCCTCTTACATCATCTAGATTCTCATCTTCCTCTTGGGAACCATTTGTTTCATCAAATTCCACATCATGAACCTCCTCAAGAGTACCACTAGCCAAATTCCAAACTCTATAAGCCTTGCTAGTAGTGGAGTAACCAAGCAACAAACCTTCATCACATTTCTTTTCAAACTTGCTTAATCTAGTGCCTTTCTTCAATATATAGCATTTACAACCAAAAACCCGGAAGTATGCTATGTTGGGCTTTCTTCCATTCAATAGCTCATAAGGTGTCTTTTCCATCATGGGGTGACAATAGACTCGGTTGCTATAGTAGCAAGCCGTGTTGATTGCTTCGGCCCAAAATGAATGACTCACATTGTACTCACTCAACATTGATCTTGCCATATCAATCAAGGTTCTATTCTTTCTTTCAACTAGCCCATTTGATTGAGGAGTGTACTTGGCCGAGAATTGATGTCTAATTCCAAATTCATCACACAACTCATCAATTCTAGTGTTCTTGAATGCACTACCATTGTCACTTCTAACTTTCTTGATGGTTGTTTCAAACTCATTGTGAATGCCCTTGACAAATGATTTGAATATTGCAAACACATCACTTTTGTCACCAAGAAAGAACACCCATGTGTATCTAGTAAAATGATCCACAATCACAAATCCATATTTGTTTCCACCAATGCTAGTGTATGTGGTTGGTCCAAACAAGTCCATGTGCATCAACTCAAATGCCTTGGATGTGCTCATCATGCTCTTCTTAGGATGTGTGTTACCAACTTGTTTTCTGGCTTGACATGCACTACATAGCTTATCCTTTTCAAATGTGACATCTTTCAAGCCTCTAACTAAGTCATGCTTAATCAACTTGTTTAATTGTTTCATTCCAACATGACCAAGCCTTCTATGCCATAATCAACTGTCACACCCAATTTTAAGGATAAAATTGAATGCACAATACTCATGTGTGCCCAGGAATTAGTCACACACACAAGTCGACAAATCATATAAAGTATCATCACGGTGTCTCTTACATCACAAATAATAACATTAAGTAGTCTTACACAACACAGTGGAATAGTAAAGGATAACACTCTCGTGGAACACCATCACAGGGAAGGTCAACTGGTTGACCACAAGCCTAAAAATCCTCAGGGAAATCTTCATACCCGTTGTCATCTGTTACCCATCCGGGATTTTTATCCAAATAAAGAAAATAAACAAGTGTAAGTACATCCCGTACTTAACAAGCTAACATGGGGTTATGAAGCTCAAAAGGTTGACACTGGTTTACTGCAGTTAGCATTTTTAGTAAGTCAAACTTTTATTCTCAGGTAATATCAAATTATGCTTAAGCTCCCAATTAACCCCATATGAACAGGTATCAAGGTCAAGTGTCTCATATAACATCATAGAACAACTTAAATAATCATCAACAAGTATCCAGTTATTCTGTGAGTTTTCCGGGCCGCTCGTAACCGTGAGCACGGCTGTTATAATAGTTTGTTACCCTCTACAGAGGTGGTGCACTTTCACCGCGAGTCGTGATTCCCATATGCCCAGGTTAATTACTCCCATGTCACTGCCGAGGTGAGCGGGCAGGGTACACTATGAAGCCATTTCATAGGTTTCTCTAACAAGTTAGGGCCGCTAGGTTTCCTTGGCAGGCAGATGTAGGAACCCCCCTTTCTTATGGCACATATCCATCGCGGCTATACTCATAGGAACAGAGGCAGCCCTATACCCAACGTGGCAAGCCCCATTTGCGCCAAAAAGGTAACCTCTAACTAGCTAGAAAAGTTCCTATTACTGAGCTAAAGTCAGAGCCATATGACTCTCCCGGTTGCACTGTCAGTCCTAGCTTTTGCCGACAGATAAGTCCTTATGGAGGGCTGGGAGCAACATGATCAAAGGTCATTTGCACCTTCGCCCTATGGAACAGTTGTTATATATCATGTTAAACTCTTAGTTCCGTAGAGTCATTCATCATCATGTAGATCAAGTTCAGTTAGAGCACTAGCAATCTACCCATATGCATTTAACCCATAGGAGACAAGGAACAGGATAAACAATCACTAGGATGTCCTTACGGGTATCAATTTAGACACATGCAAATGAGTAATTGATTAAAGTGTAATAGGACATCAAGGTAGGCCCATGCTATACTTGCCTTGGTTCACAAACTCTTGCTGGTCCTGCTGGTCGTCGAAGAATTCTTGATCTCCAACGTTCTCCTCACTGTCTAAACGCGACCAACACGGCAACATACAACATTCCAAAAGCATTCATGCAAAGCAAACATTCCTATCATTAGAACAGTACACCAACAGTATAGAAAACAAGATAAAATGTTTGTGAAAATAATCTACGTCTCACTACGATCACGTCAACGCGAAGTTCACGAAAAACGGAGCTAAAATGCGAAAGTTATGATTTAAACGGGTTTTCCTATAGCCATATATTTATTTAAATCTAACCATGAAATTAAAAAGTTCCAAACTTGACTAACAGTAGTTCTAACATGTAGGTTATGGAATTACGAAGCTAACGCGTTTTGAATGGATCAATTCAGAGCTAAAACGACAATTTTATAAGCAAAACAGTTCAAATGGCATTTCTGTAAATACTGAAAACGTATTTTAGACTTAAGCAGTGATCTTTACGCTTTCAAAACGAGAATGCGTAATAAGGGAAATGCGCTTTGGGCTGCGGGTTCTATTCATCCGAAACTGAGGGTCTCTTTTGCAAATCTGCCACGCGAAGGGGTATCGGATGTTCTCGGCCGTTGGATTAGAAATGAGCGGCCAAGAATGGATCCGGGGGGAGGGAGAAGAAGGTGGCCGGCCGGAACAGTGACGCCGGCGGCAAACTCCATTGCCGGCGGCATGGAGGTCACCGGAGCGCGCGGAACACGGCCCATGGGCCACGGTTCAGAAATCTGGAGGCACCGAGAGAAAGCTGGGGAGAAGGGGAACTCGCCCAGGCCATCACAACGGCCGGAGGAGTGAGCCAAGGCGGCGGACGCCATGGCCGGCGGCCAAAGCTCGCGGACACCCGCGGCTACGGCGCTAGGAACCATCTAACGCCAAAGAAAAGGGCCGGGGAGAAAGAGGAGAGCGAGGAGATTATCACCGCGGGGAAAAAGAGGACGGGGAGGCTCGGAGAAGGCGGCGACGCGGACGGCGAGGACGGTGGCCGGCGGAGCTCCTCCGTGCACGGTTGCTGGGGCTTCCGAGGCGTGAGCGAGCAAAAATGGCAAGGGAAACAGCAGGGCGCGCGGGGGGGGGCTCGGCTCCTATTTATCAAGGCCGAGGAGCAAGGGGGACGCTCCCACGACGCACGTTGTGGGCGGCGGTTGCCGAGCCGCGCAGGTAAGGGGACGGCGCTGACATGCGGGGCTGGGCGGTCAGTGACTGTGGTGCGAGGAAAGGCGCTTGAAGGCGGGGTGGGCCGGGCTGCGTAACGGCATTTGAAATTGAAGCCACCTGTGCAGCGCAAGGGGGAGGCGAGCTGGGCCGGCAGAAGGAAGGCCTGTGGGCCGAAATCAAGAAGGGGGGGAGAGGAAAATGATTCTTTTCTGTTTTTTCTTTTTCTACAATTTTCCAAATCCATATTTAAATTCAAATTTCAATTCTTTTTGAAATCTTTAATAAATTCCAAACATTCACAAAATGATATGCAGCAGCATGTATGCATCAAAAAGTTTCTAACCTTATTTTTAAATTTTAATTCCATAAAATTTATTATTTCTCTATCTTTTAATGCACACATATTTGCATAAATAAATCATATTTACTAATTTTAAAAGAATGCAAATTTTAGGATGTTACATCAACCCATGCTAGACTTAGTGATCAAACATGTTGACAATTGAGCTTCTCTAGCATTGAAATCAACTAAGTATAGATTCTCATATCTAAATCCTTTGAATATCAAGTTAGAGCCATCTACACTTATGATCTCTACATCATCCACACCAAATATGCACTTGAAACCAAGATCACACAATTGAGCTACCGACAATAGGTTGAAGTTCAAGCTCTCTACTAGTAGCACATTGGAAATGCTCAAATCATTGGATATTCCAATCTTACCAAGCCCTTTGACCTTGCCTTTGCCATTGTCACAAAATGTGTTACTATCAATCCCATTACTCTTGCTTTCATTGATTGAATTGAACATTCTTGGATCACCGGTCATGTGTTGTGTGCACCCACTATCAAGCACCCAATGCCTTCCTCTGGCTTTATAATTTACCTACAAAAGAAGATCAATTCTTTTTAGGTACCCAAACTTGCTTGGGTCCTTGTAGGTTAGTCACCAAGGTCTTTGGTACCCAAATGGCCTTCTTCTTTGGGCCCACAATTGGTGCACCAATGAACTTAGCCTTCACACAATTGGCACCCTTATAAAGCATGTAACAAGAATCAAATTTGATTGAGGATACATTAGGTAGCTTGTTCTTGTTAGTCTTGCAATTTTGCTCTATATGCCCAACTTGCTTGCATCTATTGCAAAACTGACCATTGCCCTTCACAAAGCCAACTTTGGGAGTGACAAAGGCCGCCATGCCTTTCTTGGGGGTATAGCCTAATCCCTCTTTGTTGAGAGAAAATCTTTGGCTACCCAAGCACTTTAGCAAGTGGGCTTCTCCACCATAGGCATTGCCTAAGGCACGAGTGAGCTCATTCACCTCCTTCTTGAGGGTTTCATTTTCCACCATAAGTGAGGCATCACAAGTGAGACCATCACTCAAGGGTGAAGTGGAAGTAGTAATGCTACAAGAAGTGTTAGTAGGAGCAACAATAATGGGTTCATGAAAAGATTCATCAATAAGATCACATGTTAGTCCCACATCACATGTTATGATCACTTGCTCCTTCTTGGCTTCCTCCACTTTGACTTGCTCAATGAGAGAGGAGTGAGCCTTTTAAAGCTTAGAGTGAGTTTCACCAAGCTTCTCATGGGCTTCCATTAGCCTCTCATGAGTGGCATTGAGCTCATCAAAGGATTGCTCAAGAGATTTTAGCTTCTTGCGCAATTCTTTGCACTCCTTTCTCTTCATCTCATTGCAAGCGTGCACTTGCTCACACATGTCCAAGAGCTCCTCCTTGGTGTACTCCTCATCATCGTCATCATCATCCCTACAAGAATCACTTTCACATTCATCATCACTCTCATCATATTTTACCTTGGTAGGCTTTGCCATGAGGCATGTCGATGGAGTGTCGAAGATGGATAGCTTCTTGTTGATGGCGATGCTTGCTAATGCTCTCTTGAGATGTTTCTTGTCATCATCACTAGAGCTATCATCATCCGAGGAACCATCACTATCCCATGTGACCACATAGCCTCCACCTTTCTTCTTCTTTTGGAAGGTCATCTTCTTTTCTTTCTTCTCCTTCTTTTCTTTCTTATCCTTGTTGTGCTTCTTCTTCTCATCCTCATCATTGTCACTATTGTAAGGACAATTTGCTACAACATGATCGGGGCTCTTGCAATTATAGCATCTTCTCACATATTCTTTGCTCTTAGTGTGATCTCTTCTCTTTCTTGCACCATAGCCCTTCTTCTTCATGAACTTGCCCATCTTGCGAACAAAGAGAGCCATAGCTTCATCATCAATATCACTAAGATCCTCATCATCACTTGATTCTTTCTTGGACTTGCCCTTGTTCTTGTATGATGAGGAGCTAGCCTTGAATGCTATGCTTTTCTTCTTCTTGTCTTCTTCTTCCTTCTTGTCTTCCTTGTCATCCCCCTCCCTTTCCACACGGTATGTCTCTTATGTCATGACATCACCTAGTACTTGGTTAGGGGTGATCTCCTTCAATCCTCCTCTAATGATGAGCAATCTCAACATTTCAAACCTTGGAGGTAGGCACATCAAGAACCGGTGAGAGACATCATCATTCTTGATCTTTTCTCCCAAAGCCTTCAAGTCATTGACAATTACTTGTAACCGATGGAACATCTCCGGAATGCTCTCATCATCTTTCATCTTGAAGCTTGTCAACTTGTCCTTGAGAATATACAACTTGGCACTTTTCACCTCCGGTGTGCCCTCATAAGTCTCCTCCAATCTTGTCCACACCTCATTAGCTCTTTCACTATCCTTGATTTGCTCAAACACCTTGGAATCAATGGCATTGTATATGGTGTTGAGAGCCATTGTGTTGCATTGCTTGTTAGTCTTGTCTTGGTTGGTGGGATTGTCGGGATCGGTGATAGCATAATCATTCTCGGTCACTTCCCATACTTGATCATTGATTGAACCAAGACACATCCTCATCTTTCTCTTCCAATAATCATAGCATGTGCCATCAAAGAACGGTGGTTTGCCCCCCCGCACATGGTTGAACACAACTTGAGCCATAATTTGACACTGAGGTTGTTAAGCCTTCAATCAAATGGTGACCACGGCTCCGATACCACTTGAAAGGTCCTAATATGGCTAGAGGGGGGGTGAATAGCCTATTTAAAATTCTACAAATCAACTAGAGCAATTTGATTAGTATGACAAATAGCGTAATGCAAACTTGCTCTAGCTCTACAAGGGTTGCAAGCCACCTATCTAATAATTCTAGTTCCAATGAATACTTAGGCACACAAACTTGCTATGTAATTACTCACTAAGAGCTCTCAACCTTGCTACTCTAAAGAGCTCAACTAGATGAATGTAAATAATAAAGCAAGCTCTCAATTCTAATTACACTAAAGAGCTTGTATCAACTAGTTTGCAAGAATGTAAATAAGTGAGTAGGGTGATTATACCGACGTGTAGGGGATGAACCAATCACAAGATGAATATATAGCCAATCACCAGGAGAATGCCAAAGACAAGAGACAATCGCTTTTCTCCCGAGGTTCACATGCTTGCCAACACGCTACGTCCCCATTGTGTCGACCAACACTTGGTGGTTCGGCGGCTAAGAGGTGTTTCACAAACCTCGTCCAGACGATAGGACACTGCAAGAACCGACCCACAAGTGAGGTAACTCAATGACATGAGCAATTTACTAGAGTTACCTTTCGGCGCTCCGCCAGGAATGGTACAACTCCCCTCACAATCACCGGAGATGGCTACGAACAATCACCAAGTCATGCCAATCCTCCACCGCTGCACTGAGCCGTCTAGGTGGTGGCAACCACCAAGAGTAATAAGCGAAATCCGCAGCGCAACACGAATACCAAGTGCCTCTAGATGCAACACTCAAGCAATGCACTTGGATTCTCTCCCAATCTCACAAAGATGATGAATCAATGATGGAGATGAGTGGGAGGACTTTGGTTAACCTCACAAGGTTGCTATGTCAATGAAAATGTGCAAGAGTTAGAGCTTCAGCCAGCCATGAGGCTTTAAATAGAAGCCCCCATGGAATAGAGCCGTTATACCCCTTCACTGGGCAAAACACGCTCTGACCGGATGCTCCGGTCATACTGACCGGACCCTGGACTCAGCGTCCGGTCCACTGATCTTTGCCACGTGTCACTTCGAGTTAAAACTGAACCGTCAGATCACAATGGCTAAGTGCCGACTGGACGCTCTGGTATTACTGACCGGACACTGGAGCCTCAACGTCCGGTCGACTACAGTAAGTGTCCAAATCCGTTTTTCCTCGACCGGACGCGTCCGGTCCACCTCGACCGGACACAGTCCAGCGTCCGGTGGTATACCCTAGCTACTGTACCGCCAGGTCAGCACGACCGGACGCAGGTAGTCAGCATCCGGTGCATTCAGATCCAGCATCCGGTCACTTGACTGACGCTGGCTTCTCCTCTGTCTTCTTCACCCTTGCTCAAATGTGCTAACCACCAAGTGTATCACCTTGTGCACATGTGTTAGCATATTTTAACAAACATTTCAAGGGTGTTAGTGATTCACTAGATCCTAAATGCATGTGCAATGAATTAGAGCATCTAGTGGCACTTTGATAACCGCATTTCGATATGAGTTTCACTCCTCTTAATAGTACGTCTATCTATCCTAAATGTGATCACACTCACTAAGTGTCTTGATCACTGAAACAAAATGGCTCCTACATTTTATACCTTTGCCTTGAGCCTTTTGTTTTTCTCTTTCTTCTTTTCCAAGTTTAAGCATTTGACCATCACCATGCCATCACCATTGTCATGATCTTCACCATTGCTTCATCACTTGGAGTAGTGCTACCTATCTCATAATCATCTTGATAAACTAGGTTAGCACTTAGGGTTTAATCAATTAACCAAAACCAAACTAGAGCTTTCACCCGCCAAGACCAGCTAGTCCTGAGTCAAGCAAATCTCACAAACTTTCAAACTGATGGTCTACAAGTAAGCAGACATCCAAACTTTCTTGTACGGGTAGTGTCGGGGACCTAATACCGGGGTACCCAAGGAGGTGGAACTAATAACCATCGAATGTTAAAAACTCCCGGATGGACAAGGGCACCACTGCATTTCTTGCCCGAATGACGGGAGTTTGGTTCCGCCTCGCCCGACACCCGTGGGCCATCTCCGCCTCGCTCGAGGGCTAAGGGCTAGACCCCGCCTCTCCCGACACCCGTGGGCCAGCTCGGCCTCGCCCGAGGGCTAAGGGCTAGACCCCACCTCGCCCGATGCCCATGGGCCAGCTCTGCCTCGCCCAAGGGCTAAGGGCTAGACCCCGCCTCGCCCGACGCCCGTGGGCTAGCTTCACCTCGCCCGAGGGCTAACGGCTAGACTCCGCCTCGGTCGACGCCCATGAGCCAGTTCCACCTTGCCCGACGCCCATAGGCCGGCTTCGCCTCGCCCGAGGGCTAAGGGCTAGACTCCGCCTCGCCCGACCCCCGAGGGCTGGGCTCGGTCTCACTCGACCCCCGAGGGCTGGGCTCGGTCTCGCCCGATGGATAAAAGCTAGGCTCCACCTCGCCCGATGTCTGAGGACAGACCTCGCCTCGCCCGATGTCTAAAGACTGGTTCCATCTCACCTAACGACCTCTCCCCGCTCCCTCATGATGATAGGTACAGGGTAAGACAAGACGTTCGGGTCAACCGCGGCATCAAGGACCATACCCTGCGCCCCTGTAGGAAAGTACCATCAGGGCATGACAGGACGGGCGCTTAGACCGTTCTGGGCGTGGCAGAGCCTGAATAGTGTTGCGGGCGCGTGCTCTTCGCCCTACAGAGTTGTAGGCGCCGCCTTCAGTCTTCGAGCGAAGAACCCGATGCGGACATACGACAACCACTACGTTCCAAGCGGGGACTCCCGTCTCCTACAGTGACAAATGAGCAGTCACCATGCCATCTGCTCCCCACGGGGTCGGAGATCAACAACCCCGTCCGACACGCTGCCCATAGGGGCGGGACGGGACGCACCCACTTGCTAAAAGAGGCCAGGGCATGGCCTATGAAGATCAACAAGCACACCGCTTCTGACACAGTCTGCCATGTTATACGGGGCAGGCGCGGGAAAAAGGTAGACCCGGCTCCTTCGAAGGACCTTCTATACCCTTGGTATTTTCTCCTTTCTCCCATCTGTAGCCCCTGCTCCCCCCTTGGTCTATAAAAGGGAGGGCAGGGCTCCCCACTAGAGGGACCGACTTTTGACGGACAACACAACACACATCACACACATTCAAGCTGTTACCAGGCTCTTGGCATCCTTTCGACCCTTTCATCAGTGACTTGGGACCAGTCCCTCTCTTGACCGTTTGTACCCCCTACTATGAACCATTTTCGGTGCTAATAATACGAGCAGCAACAGACAGGACGTAGGGACATTCAGCCCGAACCAGTATAAATCTTGTGTCCTTTAGCGCACCATCCGGGCCTAACGCGCATCAATATAAATTTACTTGCCGGTACTTGTTCAAAACACCGATAGGTAGTTAGTCCTATCCAAGAAGGGAGATTTACTACTTTCACGCTCCATGTCACCCAGGGGCAGATTTGGGCCTAGGGCTAGTAGGGCCACGGCCCCAGGTGTGGCCCAAAGAGCCCCTTGTAATATATGTATTCTTTTGGTCTGGCCCTAGGTGTTGGGCCATTCCCATCTGGCCCAGCAAGCAATCAAAGAGGAGATATGAGAGAGGAGCACAAGGACAGGAAAAGGAGCATCGCGAGGGCAACATGACTATGCGTCGCGCGTGTCCGCTCGACTCCCTTAGCCAACCGCCCCTACTACAAACTCTAGGTCTACCGCCACCACACCGGTCGCCGCCCTCTCACCAGTCACCACCGTCTCGCCGTCCTCCCATGGTGGTGCGGCCTGCTTCCGCCACCTGAGCCTCGCCGGCTGGCCGCACCTCAGCCGAGGTCGAGTGGGAGGTGATTGGTTGAATCATAGGATGATTCGTTATATTGAGCGAGATACCTTTGCAAGCATCAATGTTGAAGATATTCTATACCATTTCCAAGAATTGAAGTTTCGAGTCAAAAAATTACCTCCATTATCTCAAACTAGATCAAGTGGTATGTTGAATTGATACATTCCATATTTCCATTCGTAATTTCCTAGTAATTCCTAGTTTCCTACCATTTTTATTATATATTCAAGCATGGAATTGATAACATCTAAACCTATGCAGTTATGAGTTAGTTTTGTTATCTATAGGTATTAGATTCGGTGCGGGCGGTATTTTTGGCCCGGTGTGGGCGGTATTACTGTATACATGCTTTGATAGTGGCCCTAGGTGTCAAAATTGATGTGCTCCACCACTGATGTCACCTACGCAGACTAGGAACCAGTTAATGTAGATTGATCCTTAACCTGCTATGATACTAGTTGAAAGACAGAGAAAGACGACCAGACGAGAGGGGGGGCTGGGAGCCAATCAAAATTTCTTCCAAAATGGCACTGTCCCAATCAATCCTCCAAAGATCCAAAATTCACACGAGTGGTGCCCTCGAGCCAACAGGTGGTTGGATGTTCTTGGTGAGGTAACCATGAGCAACACCGAAACACTTTGAAACCCAAAAGACAAGCTCTCAACTTCAACCACAATGAATCAAGAGCCCAAATCAAAATCACCTAAACAAATTGGAGTTTTGATGACTTTCACTAGTATAGAAAAACTTATGCGAGGCATTTGAGATTGGGCCTCGGAGGTGAGCAGGAATTTCAACCGCCTCGGTTAATGCCTGGGATTAACCGAGGCGATCATTTTTATTAATCGAGCCAGTCACAATTAATTGCCTCGTAAAATCAATTTACGGAGGCGTTTCCTAAAATCTATTAACGGAGGCGGGCCTTATAAGTGGACCGCCTTAAAAAATGCCTCCATTTTCGAAGGCGAGCCTCCTATATGGCCTTCCTCGAGAAAAAAGGCTGAGGCCCAACACAGGCCTAGGCAAGGCCCGATAGGCACGTCCAAATATAGATACATCACTTAGGGTTTTGTTTCCTCACCTCCCTCTATCCGATTCCATCCTCTCCCGATAGACCACGCGCAGGGCTCCTCTCCTTCTCTGCGTAGGTCTCCATCTCCCCTACCCGAGAGCGCTCCCTCCCTCTCAGTCTCCCCTCCACGAGCGCTCCCCCTCCCTCTCCATCACCCTCTCCTTCTCCCCTTCCCGAGAGGCACCACCACCCTCCTTCTCTCCCCTGGCAGCGTGACCTTGTAGGGTGTAGGCATCCCGGTGACGCATGTCCTGGTGGTGGAGGTATGCTCTGGCGGTGCTCTGGCGGTGGATCTGGCATGCCCCGGCGAGGAGCAGCCTGGATCCAGTAGGCGTGTGCGAGGTGGCGGTGCTCCTCCACCAGCGTTGGGCGAGCGATGCGGCATTCCTCCTCCACCTCAGCTCTACGTTAGCTCCGTCGTACCCTCTCTCCTCTCTCCCTCTAGCGGCATGTGGTGAGCAGGCAGCCGGATCTAGCGAGTAGCGGCCGAATCCAGCAAGCGGTGGCCGGATTCGGCGAGCTGACGTAACCGTGGTGCAGATCCGGTGAGCGGAGCGGCGGCATGTGGACGGGCTCAGTGGGCCTATGGATGGGCTCGGTGGGCTTTGTCCACGGGCTTTCTTATTATTTTTTTGTTTTTTATTTGATTAACCGAGGTGGGCGGCCAACCGCTTCCATTAAGGCATGATTAACCATGACCTTTCGGCGGAGGTGGTTGGCAAAACCGCCTCGGTTAAGGCTTTTTGCCCACCTCGGTAAAGATATGTGCAGTAGTGTTTGGAAATCTTCTTGGGCAACTCAGAAACCCGATGGAAGAAGTGGATTGAAAACAGACAACCGGAGCACCTAGAAAAACCAGAAAATCATGTTTTCAGCCTAGAGTGTGGAGGTTCAGCACTTTGTGCGTGCGAAGGTCGGTGCGGAGGTTCCGCACTGATGGTTTCTAGCAGCCCGAACGAAAGTCGAAAAAGGCAAAACTCGACCAAGCTGACTCCGATTGAGCTGAAAGTTTGTACACACCTTCTCCAGGGAGCAACAAAGGTGTCCACAAAATTTGAGCTCCAAAAGATCAAAGCTTGAACACTAGCACAAAAAACTTGCTCTCAAACTAGGGTGCTTTGTCAAATTTTCTTCTAGTGGATCTATGTGCTCTTGAGAAATATGCCCAAACCACTTGGCATAGATGTTCCATAGAGGTCCTGTCACAAATCCATCCACTCAAAACATTGCCAAAATCGTAGGAACTCAAAATCCATCAAAGCGGAGAAGAGAAGGGGTAGGGAAAGGGAAAACCAAATCGATTTCTACACAAGAACTTACCATGAATTTCATATGAAAGATTGCTTGATTTCACACTTAAGGTCAGACCCTTTGCTAAGTTATACAGATGAAGGTTTACATGGACACAGGGACTCAGGCTCTCATCTGTGGATCTCTCTCAAGACTCTAGACTAGAAAGCTGAAAGCTAAAGACTAGAAAACCTAATGTTAGAGGGGCTGGTTTAACCCTATGGGCAAAATGGTCCAACTTGAGATCCAATCATCCGACGGCCACGGGCTCTTCATGACTTTGATTCACCTCGGCGCAAGCTTCGCGATGACACCACATGCCTCCTCCCGTTCCTACCAGAATTCCAACCAGGTTTAGAGGCCTAAACCAAAAAAACTATCCGCTGGAGGTTTTGAGGCATAAACCACTGAATTGCCTAGAGAAGTGTATCCGCTACGCCTCCTCCATGATCTTAACTTGATCAACACAGATAATACTCCTCAACAAATATTCTTACTCTTCAATGTCGACAAGTGTCGGCCACCCACGTTAGTCTTTTGGCCATCTTGGTCCCTCGGTCCAAGCCTCACGCCCGTCCTTCACCATTCCCAGTCTATCGGCATGGCATGTCTCAACTCGACCTTCTCTATGTCCGTCAACCGTCTTTGTGCTCCACACCAACACAACCAAAAGACATGTGGCACATGCACTCACACAATGGTTAGTCTCCAAACTCAATTAAAGCCTTGATCATCTCTCCTAACAATCACTCATCACAGCTGGACACACAAAGGCAAATATCAACCTTGTATTTACAGCAACTTTGCCCGGACATTAACCCAAATAAGCCCTATCTGCCACACAAATACATTCTGGTCACTACCAGACTTAGCTTCTTTGTCGAGTGCCTCAGGCACACGGCAAAACCTTTGCCGAGTGTAACACTCAGCAAAGAGCGCTCAGTAAACAATTTATCGGCAAAGACCTCTTTGCCGAGTGCACTTTATCGGGCATTTGGCAAAGCCTTTGCCGAGTGCTAATCTGACACTCGGCAAAGAAAAGTCGCCGTGACGGCGAGCGCCACCGTGACGGCAAAGCCTTTGCCAAGTGCAAAATCGACACTCAGCAACGAATTTTCGAAAAATATAAAAAAAACTGCCGCCGCTGCTTTTCCGCGTGCGGCGCGTGATGGATCCCGGGCGCGTCCTACGCGGTGACGGTCTACAGCCTCCAGCCGTGGCTGTAGTCGGCGAGGGCCGCGCTGGGGCCGAAGCTAACGGGCTCTTCGCCGTCCCTGACGGCCTCAACGTGTAGCGCCGGTGGGGCCCCGGGTTCGAGCTTGCGGTTGATGGCGTGCAGCGTGTAGCGGGCCGTCGTCCCTGCCGCGAACCGCCGGACCTTGCCGGAGCTCTTGCACATCACCTCGAAGAACTGCCAAGCGGCAAGCAGACAGCAAGCACGTCAGTTTGAGGAGAGCGGGTGCAGCAGGAGGAGGAGACCTTCCGTGGCAAGCAGACAGCAGACAGCAAGCAGACCTTCCGCGGGATGAAGATGTACAAGAAGGTTCGTGGGGCTCTGTGCAGCCGGAGGAGAGTGGGTCTTACTGGTTGCGGTGGAGGAGGAGAGTCGCTGTCGCCATCCTTGCCTGGCTGTTGCGCGTCGCCGGGCTACTGCGCCCGCCGCTCCATCGCAGCGCACGCTGACTCGTGCCCCGCTGGGTGAGCTACCCACCCTCGGATTTGCCTGGCTGTTGCACATCGTCGTGCAATTATATAGTATAGCAGCTTTGCCAAGTGTCGTAGATCTGACACTCGGCAAAGCAGTGTTTGCCGAGTGTTCTAGATCTAACACTCTGCAAATGATTTTATTTATTTTTTATTTATTTTTTGCTGAGTGTCCTAGATCTGACACTCGACAAAGCAGGGTTTACCGAGTGTTCTAGATCTGAGCACTCGGTAAAGTTTTTTTTTATTTTTTTCTTCTTCTTCTTTTCTAAAAAAAATTCTTTGCCGAGTGCCCCCGATCTAGCACTCGGCAAAGTATTTTTTATTTTTTTTAAAATTCTTTGCCGAGTGCCACCCAGTCTGGCACTCGGCAAAGAGGGTTTTTTTTTTATTTTTTTAAAATTCTTTGCCGAGTGCCATACGTCCTGGCACTCGGCAAAGAGGCTCTTTGCCGAGTGTCATTTTTAACACTCGGCAAACCATATTTTTTTTTTCATTTTTGACCTCCAAACTTTTTCTGCAGTCCTCGTACAATAGCTGGTACTCCATGTTCCAATGTGGCACATTTCTTGAACTTTTTCTATATTTCTTTAATTTATTTCATTTAATTGAATTTTCTTGGATAATTCAAATTATAACTGCTAGTCATTCGAATAATGAAAAAATGAATGAAAAAATGATATTCATGTTATTTAGTATAATGTGAGGCTGTATCCAGGAACAAACCACCAATTTCGAACATCTTGTTTACAAAACATGACCATGAACTTGCGGTCGAGTTGTCTTTAAATTCAATAAAAAGCAAACAAAGCCCGAAAATCATGAAACTTGTCGAGATGTCATGATATCATATGTGGAGGCTGTGATAAAAATGACACTCGGTAAAAAATATGGTTTGCCGAGTGTCAGGAGAAGACACTCGGCAAAGGGTTAATGGCGGCTACCGGCCGTTAATGGTGGCGGCCCTTTGCCGAGTGTCAGGAGAATAACACTCGGCGAAGACCAGTTTTGCCGAGTGTTATTGTTTGCCGAGTGCTCGATACTCGGCAAACCACCTCTTTGCCGAGTGTCAGGAGAATAACACTCGGCGAAGACCAGTTTTGCCGAGTGTTATTGTTTGCCGAGTGCTCGATACTCGGCAAACCACCTCTTTGCCGAGTGCTAGTTGTTTGCCGAGTGCTTTCTCTCTGGCACTCGACAAATAACCTCTTTGCCGAGTGCCCGATAAAAAACACTCGGCAAAGTCTAGGACACTCGACAAAGAAGCCGTCTCCGGTAGTGGGTCACATAAATTTAAAATCTGAGATCTAGAATCTAGATGCATGGTCACGCATCCATCCATACTGCCCCTATATCTCGTTTTCAAAATGCCGTGGGTAACACGCTTGGCGTACGATCTTTTTTTTTGTAAAGCACAATTGCGCACAATAGGCGTCGTGGACCTCTTGTATCTGTATATATTACTCGTGCCCAGACCGCATTACAGCATGTAACAAATCCTTCAAAGTTAAGAAATGGCGGCAAGGTCATCCATGCTCGTTGTTGTGATCACCTTCCTCCTCGCCGCTCCTCCGGCCTTCTCGGAACACGGACGCTTCCGTGCCACCATGACCCGTACCGAGCCGGCCATCAACTTAACGCGGGCCGCACACAAGTCCCACAAGCGGCTGTCCATGCTCGCCGCCCGGCTTGACGCTGCCTCAGGGACTGCGCAGACCCCGCTCCAGCTTGACAGCGGCGGCGGTGCGTACGACATGACCTTCTCCATCGGCACGCCACCGCAGCAGCTGTCGGCCCTCGCGGACACCGGCAGCGACCTCATTTGGGCCAAGTGCGGCGCGTGCACGCGGTGCGTACCGCAGGGCTCCCCTTCCTACTACCCAAACAAGTCGTCGTCTTTCTCCAAGATGCCGTGCTCCAGCGGCCTCTGCAGCGACCTGACATCCCAGTGCAGCGCCGGTGGCGCCGAGTGCGACTACAAGTACTCCTACGGCCTTGCCAGTGATCCGCACCACTACACACAAGGCTACCTGGGGAGCGAGACCTTCACGCTCGGCAGCGACGCCGTGCCGGGCATCGGCTTCGGCTGCACTACCATGTCGGAGGGCGGGTACGGCTCCGGCTCGGGCCTCGTCGGCCTCGGCAGCGGGCCGTTGTCCCTCGTCTCGCAGCTCAACGTCGGCGCCTTCTCCTACTGCCTCACCAGCGACGCCGCCAAGACGAGCCCGCTCCTGTTCGGCTCCGGCGCCCTGACGGGCGCCGGTGTCCAGTCGACGCCGCTCCTGCAGACATCCACCTACTACAGCGTGAACCTGGAGAGCATCTCGATCGGCGCCGCGACGACGCCCGGGACCGGAAGCAGCGGCATCATCTTCGACTCGGGCACCACGGTGGCGTTCCTCGCGGAGCCGGCGTACACGCTGGCCAAGGCGGCGGTCCTGTCGCAGACGGCGAACCTCACCATGGCCCCCGGCAGGGACGGGTACGAGGTCTGCTTCCAGACGTCCGGCGCCGTCTTCCCGTCCATGGTGTTGCACTTCGACGGCGGCGACATGGATCTGCCGACGCAGAACTACTTCGGGGCGGTGGACGACACCGTCAGCTGCTGGATCGTGCAGAAGTCGCCGAGCCTGTCCATTGTCGGCAACATCATGCAAATGAACTTCCACATCCGGTACGATGTGGAGAAGTCGATGCTGTCCTTCCAGCCATACAACTGCGACAATTTATGAAGAATTGAGGAATACAACATCACTCGCCTCTCTCTGCTGGTCATTTCGTATACTCGTATTAGCTCATGTTGCATCACTGGATATACGTTTCCACGCAGGGCACGTACACGCATAATTAAATAGTACTCCTAGAATAAATCAGCTGCTTAGTACAGATTGAAAAACATGGCTTGGTGATATCAGAATGACACAAAGATTATATTCTGTAGGTATGGATCTTATTTTATATATTTTCTGGAGAATAACATCATCATGATGTAATGGTTTCATAGAGTTGTTTGAAGCGTGAAACACAATAATAATAATAATACCGCTCCTCCCCTGTCCTAGCCTAGACTCGATATATTTGGGCCCTGTTTAGGGCTCAGCGGTGTTTCAGGCTTTTGCTTTTATGGTGTCACAGCCATCATAATTCGGCCCAATTAAGTTGCTGGCTGACGTAGGGCAAAGTGATCAAGGGCAAATTGGGCTTAAATGTCACTTCATCCATTCCAAATTGTGAGTCGATAGTGTTGCTGGGTTAAGCCACTACACGACAGTGACGTTTACATATCACTGTCGGTTTTTTTATAAAAACTCGATAGTATTTTTGTCGGTCATTGGATCCATCTAACTATCGCATCAGTTATTCTTTAACGTTAAACCCACCACCATTGTTCTAGATCTAGATTGTAAAAGCAGCATCCGAACGCTTTACAATGAAAGATGAGGTCCGTCCTACTGGGCGACTTAGTTGCAAGTAGTGGCTGATCCAGCGGTGGGGCTGGGCTGCATGGGGGGTGGGGGGATGGGGCTCAGCGGTGGTAGGGGGCTACACTTTACCATCAATCCAACGCAAAGGCTAACACCGACTGGACGTAGGGCTATTATTCGATCACGGTCGAGGGCCCGAACCAGGATAAATCGACTATCTCTTGCGTTTACCGTCAAGTTCTGCATACGCCGAAGCCCAAACAAACTGCCCCGGGTACCCCCGTGGCAGGCTATCGGTGGTGAAACATTGACAACATCCAAGAGTTCCTGTACTCCATCTTTTACAACAACAACAAAACAAACATTAAAGGACTACTTATTCAGATATATATAAAAATGAATCAAAATAATAATTACTTGAGAATAATTGTATATACTTCAAATATATATGAATATAAATCTAATATAATTACATGAAGCATACAAACACACCATGGTAGAGGAAAATTAATTAATGGCCCAATTATCCATAAATAATTAAAATACTTATTTATTGATTACAATAAACAATTTCAAAGACAACAATTAGCAACAATTATACTTTACCTAATATCTTTCATACAAACCCTAGTCCAATTTTATCAAAAATAAATTTACAAAAATGAAATTAATAAAAAAAACCAAACCTTAGATCTAGATCCACATGCACATGAAACATCCATAAAACTAACTAATTGTTCACTAAAATCAAGAAACATGGACCAAATAAGGGTATGATCTTGTTTCCCTCCCTAATTTACCCTAGTACATTTTATATGTGGGTGACCCGAGGAGAAAGAAGGTGCTCCAGCTGTTTTATATGTGGGTCATTTGTAGCGGCGGCTGGTGATTGAGCCGTCCCTACAAATCCGAGCTATGTATACGGGGGCATTTGTAGGGGCGGCTCAATCACCAGCCGCCCCGGCTGGTGATTGAGCCGCCCCTACAAATCAGACCCTATTTATAGGACGGCTTATATCACCAGCCGCCCCTGCTGTTCCATTTGTAGGAGCGGCTGGTGTTTGGGCACCCGAGCACGTCACTGTAGGAGCAGCTCCATCACCAGCCGCCCCTACAAAAAAAAATCAAACCGTTGCTAAAAATCATTTTTTACGTAGTGTTTGTGTCCGGTTTTCCAAATGCCGTGGATAAAACGTTGCGCGTGGTCTTTTTGTGTAAAGGTAAATCACGTATGACTGTACACACTTGGCATCGTGGACTCCTGAATCTATATATTCATACTCGTACCTAGCCATCATCGTCGTCATCATCGGAGCAGGTAGAAATCCTTTGATGTCGAAAAATCCCTATTAAAATTATGGAATTCTTTTAGTATTTTTAAGTAGTAATAAAATATTATTACTAATCATATCATAAGAAAATTTTACTAGGAGACATTTAGTAGGGAAAATTTGTACTAAATTTTAAATGCCAAAACACTAGAAAAAAACCCACGTCACTAGCAGAAATCTAAAATTCTGGTTGTGAATGGTGACGACAAGATCGTCCATCCTCGTTCTCGTGGCGATCTGCTTCCTCCTCGCCGCTCCTCCGGCCTACTCCGAACGCCGAGGCTTCTTCCATGCCACCATGACCCGCAACCAACCGGCCATCAACCTAACGTGGGCCGCGCACAAGTCTCGCCAACGGCTGTCCATCCTCGCCGCCCGGCTGCTTGACGCAGCAGCCTCAGGGTCAGGGAGCGCGCAGACGCCGCTGCAGATGGACAGCAGTGGCAGCGCATACGACGTGACCTTCTCCTTGGGCACGCCGCCGCAGAAGCTGTCGGCCCTTGCCGACACCGGCAGCATCTGGGCCAAGTGCGGCGCGTGCAAGCCGTGCGTGCAGGAGGGCTCCCCTTCCTACTACCCAAACAAGTCGTCGTCTTTTTCCTGATAGCTATGATCAAATGACGACCCTGGTCTGCGCTCTTGGATTATACTAGCAGTTAGGTACAGTATTAAAAAAAGTAGGAACGCGTACCTTTTGGAATTTGGTCACTAACTGTTTACTCCGTAGGTCCAATGTTTTTAAGCGCAATTGGGGCCGTTTAGTTCGCCCGAATTCGGGCGAGGAGTCCAGAATTGAAGAGTGTTTCGGCCTTCTTAACTAAACAGGCCTACAAACTTTGGACCGCCCAAATTCGGCCGTGGACGTATACCCCCGCCGACGACCGCCCCCATCCTCTCTCGCTCATTCACACTCCTCAGCCACACTCCCAAACCCTAGCGCCAGCTCCCTCTCCCGTTGCGCCGCTCTCCCTCTCCCCCGCCGCTCCTCTCGCCGCCTCCGCTCGAATCCACCGTTCCACCGCCAGATCCACCCCATTATCGGTCGGATCCATTGCGTCCGCTACCGGATCGACCACGGTTGACCCCGTCGTCGGCAATGGACGGCTTCAACGGCGAAGGGAACGGCTCGGAGTTCAACGTCGGCGCATCCGACAATGGCTCCGAGTTCGACCTCGCCGGATACGACAACGTCTCCAACTACTACGACGGCCGCCGCACAAGGAACCTCTTCTCCCTGGCGCCGCCGGGCTCCAGATCCGGTGACTACAACTCATACACCTCCGTGCCGCCTCCGCTCTCGTCGTCGACCATCCCGTCCCCAGGTGAGCTGCGTATGTCTGGGCTCAACGTCAACGCAAGCGAAGGTTGGCCAAACATCGACGCCTACGAAGGCATCCTTCGCTCCGGCGACCAAGCGGGCGGAATCGGCAGCAGCCGGGGCCCCCTCCCGTCCGCGTGCCTCCCTGCAGCGGTGGGGTGCACACGGCTCCCGTTCATCGTCAGCGCCAACCTGCATCTAGGTCGCGCGGTGCTCGTCGTCGCAGCGCGGGTCATGCAGTGGCCGGCGACAACAACCCTCCCGTCTCGGTACATCTCGCTTCCCATTTGCACGTTTCGAATCGACGTTCTGCCTTTGTGTTTACATTTTTCCCTACCATGTTCCATGCCTCCATTTGTAATGCTTACTTTCATACGAGGTATTGTTCATGCATTGCTTGTCCATTACAATGTCCACAGAATGAGATAACCAGAGCAAAGTGGAACAAAGATGATACTAAGAAGTTTTGTGAGATTTACTGCACCCAAATTGTTTTGGGTAACTGCAAGAATGGCAACATGACCAAATGGGGGTGGAAAGATGTCCAGGACAGGTTTCGAGCTGCGACTGGTAAGCTTCATGACAGTGAGCAGTTCAGGCATAAGTACAGACAGCTGAAACAGCTTTGGCTTTTCATCGAGGACCTTCGGCACAAGGCCACAGGCTTGGGAAGAAGAGAAGATGGCTCTGTGGTTGCTTCTGACAAGTGGTGGGAAGACCATTGCAAGGTTCATGAGATCTATACTCATCTATTGTTCCTCTGTGGTTCGCATCTATTATTGATTCTGACAGTACGTGGTTTGTTGTTTGCAATGTAGGGGAAGCAAGACTGGATGGAACTCAAAGATGGATGGCCAGAATACATTGATGAACTGGACCGCATGTTCGCTGGAGTTGCCGTGAACGGAGAGACATCATTTGTTCCTGGGGTGAGCCGCTGCCTTCACTACGTTAGCAGCGGCAAAGAAGAAGCAGATCATGACCAGGTCACCCCTCTGAGCTGTGCAACCCCAGTCAGCTCTGGAAGCAAGAGGAGCAGCAACACTCGCAGCGATGCATCATCTCCCAGCAAGAAGTCAAAGAGTGCAGCTGTTCGGTCCATGGATGCCAACATGAGCAGGTTCAACTTCAGTTATGAGAACAGGACCGCAATGATGCAAAACTGCTGGAAGGAGAGGCAGCAACAGGTTGCGGCTCTTGATGAGGAGAAGAACATGAAGAAAGAAGAACAGAAATTGGTTGCGGCTGCAGCAAGAGAGGTTGGGGCGCACAAGATCCAAGGGTTGTGGGTTGGTGTCATCAATATCTGCAAAGATGACGATGCCAGGACTGTCTTCCTCAAGACACCTATAGAAGCAAGGCTTGAAGTCATTAAGCACTATGCTGGGGTCGGAAACTAGAACCATCTATCCATGCATTTCACCTAAAAGTGACTGTAGTTGGCATGATGAACTATGTCTTTTGTGTGTGCAGATCATTAGTCCTATATGAACTATGTCTTTTATGTGCGAGGTTGTGATGAGGAACAATGTCATTAAGCCCTTAATTTGCAGCATGGTTGTTAAACTAAGTTCTTAAGCTCATTTTTTTATATTGATTGCCTGTGTGAGGTCATGGTATGTTTGAATTGAGGTAGCCTTGCATGAGTATAGTGGGTACCAACAGTTTTGTACTGACTGTCTGTGTGTTCTATTGCAATGGCCAGGAAGTTGTTCATCAAGTTAATGCTCAAGTGGATGATGACGACGACTGGTGGGAGGAGTTTTGGAATATGCTGCTAGAAGATGATGATGAAGCAGCATTTATCTATGGTACGTATGACTACGCTATACATTTGGACAAGTATTGCAATAGAGCTGAGTATAGGAAGCCACAATATACAGGTGAGGAATGGGTACAAAACAAGCTTGCCAATCAAACTGCCTGCTACAACATTTTTAGAATGAGTCCCCAAATGTTTTATAGTCTGCATAGTTTGTTGAGTACAAACTATGGCCTCACATCCTCAACCAAGTCTACCTCTATTGAGGCTCTAGCAATATTCCTTTGGATACTTGGGGCTCCACAATCAGTTAGGCAAGTAGAGGACAGATTTGAGAGATCACTAGGCACTATGCACAACCTTTTTTACAAAGTCCTCAGTAGTGTGTTAGACCTATCTACCGACATCATTAAACCTAGGGACCCAGATTTTACAACAATGCATCCTAGGGTCCAGAATGCTAGGTTCTATCCTGAATTCAAGGGTTGCATAGGGGCAATAGATGGCACTCACATTCCTGTGGTCGTGCCAAGTGATAAATTTATGCAGCACATGTGTCGGAAGGGCAAGACAACCCAGAATGTCATGGCCGTTTGTGACTTCGACATGGTCTTTACTTTTGTCCTTGCTGGCTAGCCTGGATCGGTGCATGACATGAGAGTGTTAGATGATGCACTCACAAAGTACAGAGATTTCTTCCCTAAGGCACCTAGAGGTACACACGTTGCTGCTAGTTCAATACTGTTGTCTAATTGAAGCTTGTTAAACTTACAGGTACTTACTGCTGCAGAGAAGTACTACCTGGTGGACTCGGGGTATGCAAACCGCCCCGGGTTTCTGTCTCCTTACCGGCAGACCAAGTATCACATCCAAGGCTTTCAAAACGCCCCTGAACCGCAAGGTATTAAGGAGACATTCAATTATGCGCATTCATCTCTTAGAAATGTCATCGAAAGGGCGTTTGGAGTGTTAAAGATGAAGTGGCGCATATTGTTTAACATTCCGTCGTATCCATCTGAGACACAGACACATATAATAGTTGCATGCATGGCGTTGCACAACTTCATCAGGATGAATGGTGACTTTGACGGTCACTTTGCTATGGTAGACAGCAATGTCAACTATGCGCCTGTTGAAGCATCTATGGATCAGCCTGAGACAGAGCCTACTCCAGACAGTGCGGACATGGAAAGCATGAATGCATTCCGAGACAGGCTGGCTCATCATTTGTTTAATAGGTCGTGAATAATCTGAGATTGAGATGTAATTTCTTATGTACTATCGGAATGTCTGTAACAATTTTCGGCGGATTTTACTACATTTTACTTGAGTTTTTGAATATGCAATAAAGTGTGTAGAGTTACAGTTCATGCGATTGTGCATGCAAAATCTGGTTATGCAGATGTTTCAGTCTGTTTGGGGGTGCAAAATCTGCACATTTCAGTATGCAGAATCTGGGTACACAGTAACTGCAAACTTTGGGGCTGCAGAATTTGGAAACTAAACAAGGGCTTGGTTATTTTGACGTGGAGACCAGAGAGTTGACCCCATCATGTTGCAATCTGTCTACCCATCACGGCAACACTTCCTGGCTTGGCTGGGCCCAGCGTGTGTCGTTACAGTCCATGTCATATGGTGCCGTTGTCCAAACGCGGATGATAAGTTTAATTCAAACTTACGACTAGGACTCGATGGAGGTATGCTATTACAACTTCTAATTATATTAAGATTTAAGTATAAATTCTTATGTTATCAGGAATACAACTTTTAACTATATAAATAAGGGGTGGAAATCATAGGCATCAACCAAGCCAGCACAAAGGGTTAAAGTCAAGGCCTGTAAAGAGTAATTAGAAGTGCCTAATAGGATTAGACTAGACAGATCTATTGCACTAGATTCTTTGTTTACAGCAAGAATCTACGGTTCCGATAGGTTAAGTAAGGCTGTGAGAGATCAACAATCATTTATACTATTTTAGAGTTGTGTTTATATATAGAACTTCCGGTTGACTTTATCAAAATACTAATCTCTTGTTGTGGTTTCTTCAGCATCGTCATCTAGGATTTTCTATATACTCATCTTTGTATTTCTTGATACGGTGCGAGCTTATTTCATACTTGCAATGTACTTTCAAAGATTTGAGGACCATTGTGTATAATTAGGGGTATCAAATTATGACAAGTGCAATCCGAGCCAAGGTCAGATTGATTTAATTTTGTAAGAAGGTTGACAGGGCAAGTAAGCACGAAATTAAATGATGTCAGGGATGTGAAATCAAGTATAGAAGTTTGACAGTAATTTTTTTTAATGTGGTTGTGTCCCATAATAGATGTGCATATACAACAAGAATTGAATGAAGTTGTTGAGGGCATCAAACTAAACCAGACAACTGATGAAGAATGAAAGAGAATGGAGTAGGAGGTTGTCTATAAAATTTGACTATGTCTCTCCAACGAGGTGATGTACTTATTAATCAAGTATAATTCACCGAAGCTGGTGACGACACTAACTCGTATATATCAATGTATGTACATGAGATGTTTTGAACTTAAGTAATCATATGAAATGATGATGTTTAAGTGACTTTACAAAAGCTTTCTTTGTAGTACAACATATGTGACATAATAAACAATTATTAAAAGCTCAAACATCTCTAATTGAACTTCTAACCAACTTTTAGTAAAGTTTTGTCCACGAGTTGTTAAAACAAATGTTGGATGAATAATAATCATGCTAGCATCAAAGAGTGGAATTAACTCTATTGAATACCGATTTCATGTCAAGGAACAGTACATTTGGGGGGGGGGGGTAATTATAAGGGTTGGAGCCTTCGTTAATCCTAGCACAATCTCCATTCTACCCTAGGACAATTGCTACTAGTATTAAAAGCTTTCTTTACATTCAAGGGTAATTTAGACATTGTACAACTAACAGTGTTCTCCTATCTCTTCTTCCTAACTTTGTGAAGGGTGTCTTTGGAACGGGTCTTTGCAATCTCAAGACAAGTCAACTTCGATCTGCCCGCGTTCATCTTTGCTTCAACGCAAAGTGGATGACTTACTATCTTCGTATCTTATTCTTTGGCTTCACCTCTTCTCGGAGTGGATTGAATATATTCGGGCATCTGCCTTCAACTTTGCTTATTTGTCCACTAGGCTTCTCGTTGTATACTTTCGAAGGTTCCACAAATGCTTATTGATACGAAGATGTTGCTATTTGACAAGTATAACTCAAAAAATGAAGGCAATTCATTAGCAAAAGATTGTTAGTTGGCTTGAGGGAATGCGTTGTCCAAGGTTAAATCCCCAACAATAAAATCCTAAAAAATGGTTAAAACTTGGATTTTGACTTGATTGATTAATGAACTTTACGGAGCTGAGTAGTTAACAATTTTGTTAAACACTTAAGCAAACTTGAGAAAAAATGTACAAGTTACATACTTTAACATGGGATGGAGCCATGTCTAGAAAGCCCAAAGTTTAGAAATAGTAAAATTCAACTTTAAATTAAAATTTAACTTTAATTAAACTAAAAAATCCTCACTAATATAGAAAATATTTTTATTGGCGCTTTTACCAACCGCTAGAGTGAAAGGCCAATAAAAATCAACAAACTTTACTGACATCATCTAAGAACCACCACTGTGTAAATATTTAGACAACCAGTTTTCTTAAGGAAACCACCATTGTAAAAGATTTTTCAGAAATTGCAAATCAGACTAAAAAAGAGCAAAAACTTTCGGAAAAGTTTTCTAGTATGTCCACTCGCTATGCAAGGTTTTGGAAAAAGTTTACAAAGGTTTGGATTTTTGGCTCTATGATTTTTAGGTTTGTTATAGTAGCAGTTTTGGGGCCCTCTCATGATCGTCATAGGGTAGCTGCGACTTGTTAACACGCATCTTGTTCACAATGGATTGAAACATCGAAAACATCAAATCAATTGACTCTCCAGAAAGCTACGCAAAGTTCGTACTCTCGACGGTGTGTCTCAAAGAGTCTGGTTTTGACATGGGATGCGCCCTCGTGATACCTCTGTAGGGTAGACCAGATCTCATGAGCCGTCTTAAGATTTGGAACACGGTCGCTCTTAGGCAAAGAGAGACTCATGAAATAACATTTCATGCCTTATTGTTGACCTCGTGTTGATCAATTTGGAGCTGATCAACTCGACCCGCCAAGACCAGGTAGTCCTGAGTCAAGCAAATCTCACAAACTTTCAAATTGATGCTCTGCAAGTAAGCAGACATCCAAACTTTCTTGTATGGATAGTTAGTCCTATCCAAGAAGGGAGCTTTACTAATTTCATGCTCCATGTCACCCAGGGGCGGATTTGGGCCTAGGGCTAGTAGGGCCATGGCCCCAGGCGTGGCCCAAAGAGCCCCTTGTAATATATGTATTCTTTTGGCCTAGCCCTAGGCATTGGGCCATTCCCATCCGGCCCAGCAAGCAATCAAAGATGAGATATGAGAGAGGAGCACAAAGACAGGAAAACGAGCATTGTGGGGGCAGCATGACTACGCGTCGGCGTGTCCGCTCAACTCCCTTCGCGCGGAGTTCCTTAGCCGACCGCCCCTGCTACAAACTGTAGGTCTGCCACCACCGTGCTAGTCGCCACCGTCTCACCGTCCTCCCATGGTGGTGTAGCCCACTTCCGCCACCTGAGCCTCGCCAGCTGGCCGCACCTCAGTCGAGGTTGAGTGGGAGGTGATTGGTTGAATCATAGGATGATTCGTTATATTGAGCGAGATATCTTTGCAAGCATCAATGTTGAAGATAGTCTATGCCATTTCCAAGAATTGAAGTTTTGAGTCAAAAAATTACCTCCATTATCTCAAACTAGAGCAAGTGGTATGTTGCATTGATACATTCCATATTTCCATTCATAATTTCCTAGTAATTCCTAGTTTCCTACCATTTTTATTGTATATTCAAGCATGGAATTGATAGCATCTAAACCTATGCATTTATGAGTTAGTTTTGTTATCTATCGGTATTAGATCTGGTGCGGGCGGTATTTTTGGCCCGGTGTGGGCGGTATTACTGTATACATGCTTTGATAGTGGTCACAGGTGTCGAAATTGACGTGCTCCACCACTGATGTCACCTACGCAGACTAGGAACCAGTTAATGTAGATTGATCCTTAACCTGCTCTGATACCAGTTAAAAGACAGAGAAAGACAACCAGACGGGGCCGGGGGGGATGGGAGCCAATCAAAATTTCTTCCAAAATGGCACTATCCCAATCAATCCTCCAAAGATCCAAAATTCACATGAGTGATGCCCTCAAGCCGACAGGTGGTTGGATGTTCTTGGTGAGGTAACCATAAGCAACACCGAAACACTTCGAAACCCAAAAGACGAGCTCTCAACTTCAACCACAATGAAGCAAGAGCCCAAATCAAAATCACCTAAACAAATTGGAGTTTTGATGACTTTCGCTAGTACATAAAAACTTATGCAAGGCGTTTGAGAATGGGCCTCGAAGGCAGGTAGGAATTTCAACCGCCTCGGTTAATGCCTGGGATTAACCGAGGTGATCGTTTTTATTAATCGAGGCGGTCACAATTAACCGCCTCATAAAATTGATTTACGAAGGCGGTTCCTAAAATCTATTAATGGAGGTGGGCCTTATAGTGGCCTGCCTTCAAAAATGCCTCCATTTTCGAAGGCGAACCTCCTATATGGCCTTCCTCAGAAAAAAGGCTGAGGCCCAACACAGGCCCAGGCAAGGCCCGATAGGCGCGTCCAAATATAAATACATCACTTAGGGTTTTGTTTCCTCACCTCTCTCTATTTGATTCTGTCCTCTCCCAATAGACCACGCACGGGGCTCCTCTCCTTCTCTACGCAGGTCTCCATCTCCCTTACCCGAGAGTGCTCCCTCCCTCTCAGTCTCCCCTCCACGAGCGTGCCCCCTCCCTCTCCATCACCCTCTCCTTCTCCCCTTGCTGAGCGGCACCACCACCCTCCTTATCCTCTCCCCTAGCAGCATGGCCTCACACGGGCATAGGCGTCCGGGTGACACGTGTCCTAATGGTGGAGGTATGCTCCGGCAGCGCTCTGGCGGTGGATCTAGCACGCCTCGACGAGGAGCAGCCCGGATCCATCATGGAGCAGCCTAGATCCGGCAGGCGTGAGTGAGGTGGCGGCGCTCCTCCACTAGCGTTAGGCGAGCGATGCGGCGTTCCTCCTCCACCTCAGCTCCGCGTTAGCTCCGTCGCACCCTCTCTCCTCTCTCCCTCTAGCGGCGCGTGGTGAGCAGGCAGCCGGATCTGGTGAGCAGCGGCCGAATCTGGCAAGTGGTGGCTGGATCCGGTGAGCTGATGTGACTGTGGTTCAGATCCGGCGAGCGGAGCGATGGCACGTGGACGGGCTCGGTGGGCCTGTGGATGGGCTCGCTAGGCTTGTCCACAGGCTTTCTTATTTTTTTTGTTTTTTTATTTGATTAAGCAAGGTGGGCGCCCAACCGCCTCCGTTAAGGCACGATTAACCATGACCTTTCGGCGGAGGTGGTTGGCAAAACCACCTCGGTTAAGGCTTTTTGCCCGCTTCGGTAAAGATATGTGCAGTAGTGTTTGGAAAGCTTCTTGGGCAACTCAGAAACCCGATGGAAGAAGTGGATTGAAAAACAGACAACCGGAGCACCAGGAAAAACCAGAAAACCAAGTTTTCAGCCTAGAGTGTGGAGGTTCAGCACTTTGTGCGTGCGGAAGTCGCTGCAGAGGTTCTGCACTGATGGTTTCTAGTAGCCCGAAAGAAAGTCGAAAAAGGCAAAACTCAACCAAGCTGACTCTGATTGAGCTGAAAGTTTGTACACACCTTCTCTAGGGAGTTACAAAGGTGTCCACAAAATTTGAGCTCCAAAAGATCAAAGCTTGAACACTAGCCCAAAAAAACTTGCTCTCAAACTAGGGTGCTTTGTCAAATTTTCTTCCAAGTGGTGGATCTATGTGCTCTTGATAAATATGCCCAAACCACTTGGCATAGATGTTCCATAGAGGTCCTGTCACAAATCCATCCACTCAAAACATTGCCAAAATCGTAGGAACTCAAAATCCATCAAAGCGGAGAAGAGAAGGGGTAGGGAAAGGGAAAACCAAATCGATTTGAACACAAGAACTTACCACGAATTTCATATGAAAGATTGCTTGATTTCACACTTAAGGTCAGGCCCTATGCTAAGTTATACAGATGAAGGTTTACATACACACAGGGACTCAGGCTCTCATCTGCGGATCTCTCTCAAGACTCTAGACTAGAAAGCTGAAAACTAAAGACTAGAAAACCTAAAGTTGGAGGGGCTGGTTTAACCCTATGGGCAAAATGATCCAACTTGACATTCAATCATCCGACGGCCACGGGCTCTTCATGACTTTGATTCGCCTCGATGCAAGCTTCGCGATGACACCACATGCCTCCTCCCGTTCCTGCTAGAATTCCAACCGGGTTTAGAGGCCTAAACCCAAAAGTATCCGCCGGTGGTTTTGAGGCCTAAACCACCGAATTGCCTAGAGAAGCATATCCGCTATGCCTCCTCCATGATCTTAACTTGATCAACACAGATAATACTCCTCAACAAATATTCTTACTCGTCGATGTCGACAAGTGTCGGCCACCCAAGTTAGTTTTTCGGCCATCTTGGTTCATCGGTCGAAGCCTCACGCCCGTCCTTCACCATTCCTAGTCTATCGGCACGGCATGTCTCAACTCGACCTTCTCCATGTCCGTCGACAGTCTTTGTGCTCCACACCAACACAGCCAGAAGACATGTGGCACACGCACTCACATAATGGTTTGTCTCCAAACTCAATCAAAGCCTTGATCATCTCTCCTGACAATCACTCATCACAACTGAACACACAAAGGCAAATATCAACCTTGTATTTACATCAACTCTGCCCGGACATTAACCCAAATAAGCCCTATCTGCCACACAAATACATTCTGATCACAGAAATTTAAAATCAGACATCTAGAATCTAGATGCATGGTCACACATCCATCCATACGACCCCTATATACTACCGGAGATGGCTTCTTTGCCGAGTGTCCCAGACTTTACCGAGTGCTTTTTATCGGGCGCTCGACAAAGAGGCTATTTGCCGAGTGCCAGAGAGAAAGTACTCGACAAACAACAGGCACTCGGCAAACAATAACACTCGGCAAATACCAGGTTTGCTGAGTGTCGGGCACTCGGCAAACCAGAACAATTGGCAAAGGGCCGCTGCCGTTAACGGCCGGCAATCGTCGTTAACCCTTTGCCGAGTGTCTTCTTCTGACACTTGGCAAAGCGATGATTTGTCGAGTGTCATTTTTTGACACTCGGCAAACCATATTTTTTTTCACTTTTGACCTCCAAACTTTTTCTGTAGTCCTCATACAATACCTGGTACTCCATATTCTAATATGGCACATTTCTCAAACTTTTTCTATATTTCTTTAATTTATTTCATTTAATTGAATTTTCTTGGATAATTCAAATTATAACTCCTAGTCATTCGAATAATGAAAAAATGAATGGAAAAATGATATTCATGTTATTTAGTATAATTTGAGGCCGTATCCAGGAACAGACCACCAATTTCGAACATCTTGTTCATGAAACATGACCACGAACTTGTGGTCGAGTTGTTTTTAAAATCTATAAAAAGCAAACGAAGTCCAAAAATCATGAAACTTGTCAAGATGTCATGATATCATATGTGGAGGCTGTGATAAAAATTTGAGAAAGTTTCGCGCAAATTGTCACATACGATGCTTGCAAACCGAAGAATCTCCGAAGAAGTTTCGTGATTTCGTGAAGAGACTGACGAGGTGGTAAGCATCGTACATGACAAACTTGCGCGAAACCTCCTCAATTTTTATCACAGCCTCCACATCTGATATCATGACATCTCGACAAGTTTCAAGATTTTCGGTCTTCGTTTGCTTTTTATAGAATTTAAAAACAACTCGACTGCAAGTTCGTGGTCATGTTTCGTGAACAAGATGTTCGAAATTGGTGGTCTGTTCCTGGATACGGCCTCACATTATACTAAATAACATGAATATCATTTTCCCATTCATTTTTTTCATTATTCGAATGACTAGCCGTTATAATTTGAATTATCCAATAAAATTCAATTAAATGAAATAAATTAAAGAAATATAGAAAAAGTCCAAAAAATGTGCCACATTAGAACATGGAGTACGAGGTATTGTATGAGGACTACAGAAAAAGTTTGGGGGCAGGAAGAAAAAAAATAAAAATGGTTTGCCGAGTGTCTACGTTTGGCGCTCGGCAAAGGAGCCTCTTTGCCGAGTGCCAGGACGGCTGGCACTCGGCAAAGAATTTTAAATTTTCTTAAAAAAAACCCTCTTTCCCGAGTGCCAGGCCGGGTGGCACTCGGCAAAGAATTAAAAAAAATAAAAAATACTTTGCCGAGTGCCAGATTGAAGGCACTCGACAAAGATTTTTTTTTAAAAAAAACCTCTTTGCCGAGTGTGAGGCCAGGTGGCACTCAGCAGAGAATTAAAAAAAATAAAAAAAATACTTTGCCGAGTGCTAGATCGGGGGCACTCGGTAAAGGGGGGATTTAACCCGTCGGCCCACACAAACCGCACACACGCACACACACACGCATGTAGCTGACCGCGCCAGCGCCGCCCGCGCCCGCGCCAGCGCCGCCGGAGGAGGAGGAGAAAGAGAGGAGGAGGAGAGGAGGAGAGGAGGAAGAAGGAGGAAGAAGGAGGAAGAGAAGGAGGAGGAGGAAGAAGGAGGAAGGAGGAAGAAGGAGGAGGAGGAGGAGGCGCCCCGGCCGCCGTTGCCACGTCTCCGGCGCTTCCCTAGCTGTCGCCTTGTCCACCACCGCCCTACGACGCCCACTAGGTATGCCCTACCGTCGTCGTCGTCGTAGTATTACTAGTAGTCGGGGTAGTAGTAGTGGTAGAGTAGCAGTGGTGGTAGTCGTAGGAGTGGTTGTGACATTGTATATATATGTGGTTGGATATAATCTTGTGCATGTCAGCCATCGTGCCGTTCATATATATGTGCATGTCGGCCATCGTGCCGTTGGTTTTCTTGTAGGTTTTGGCAATATATGCGATCTCAACTCATGAGTAGAAACAATAGTTTTATGTCTGCAATTTGACATGCAGAAGTTCATATCTGAAACAATGATATCTCTTAAAAAAGAATGAAATTACTAAACATATACAAACAATGAGGAAAGTACCAGTCATCACATATTCAGGGGCAGCATATCCATAGGTTCCCATCACCCTCGTTGACACATGAGTCTCATCACCTTCGGGGCCAGCTTTTGCCAGAACAAAGTGAGATAGTTTAGCAGTATAATCCTGTAGCCATGGAAATAAAAAGAAGTCATTATGTCATACACATATGTTCTCTTAAAACTGAAATGGGAGAAGAAAGCATGAGCAAGCAATTAACACTCAACAGAGTCCAGCAGAATATTTGAGGTCTTGAAATCTCTGTAGATTACAGGCCTTTGAGAATTGTGGAGGCAAGCAAGCCCTTTAGCAGCTCCCAGTGCAATTGACATCCTAGAACCCTAGGGTAATTGTGTAGCTGTCTCTGAGAACAGCAAAATCTCCTTCCTCTCAAGTAGCAGTTTGTTGTGAATGAATCAAGGAAAATAGCATACACTACTGGAGGCGCCCTCTTTGCCGAGGGCCCAGGGCACTCGGCAAAGGCCCAAAAGCCCTCGGCAAAGGCTTTGCCGAGCGCCGCCCTCGGCAAAGAGCCCTCGGAAAAAAATTTAACAGCAAAGAGGCTCTTTGCCGAGGGCCATTTGTCGGGCACTCGGCAAAGCCTTTTCCGAGGGCCAACGGCGAAACTCGGCAAAGAAAAGCAGCCATCAACGGCGCTGCTCCGTTGACGGCGCCTTTGCCGAGTGCCGACAGTTAGGGCACTCGGCAAAGACATTTTTTATTTTTTTTTTCAAAAACTCTTTGCCGAGTGCCGCGGCGGCAAGGCACTCGGCAAAGACATTTTTTATTTATTTTTTTAAAAAACTCTTTCCCGAGTGCCACGGCGGCGCGCACTCGGCAAAGCTATTTTTAATTTTGTTAAAAAGCTCTTTGCCGAGTGCCTCCTCAGCTTGGCACTCGGCAAAGATTTTTTGCTTTTTTAAAAAAAAAATCTTTGCCGAGTGCAATGTCCTGGCACTCGGCAAAGTTTCCCAGCTTTGCCGAGTGCCATGACCATTGCACTCGGCAAATCAACCGAAATTGCAATTTTTTTTGTTTTTTGCATTCCACTTAGACAAACAGTTCAAATATATATCACATGTCACATATATATCACAAACATCGCAATAATCACATATATATCACAACGAAACCATTTTCACACATTATATCACAACCACAACTCAAATAACAACATATCGCAACCACAAGTCAAATATCACAACCACAATTCATAAATTCATAACCACAGTCCATCAAGTCCAAGCACAAGTCACAACCACAAGTGAAGCTCAAGTCCAAGCACATGACGAAGCACAACTCCTCAAAAAAGCGGCCTATGACACGATGGTGAAGCAAAGGCTCCATCCTTCGGTGACGCATGAGCGGGGTTATTCGAACCCGCCGACGGAAGCTACAAAAAGGATAAGAGGTTGCATGTGTGAGATTCATCTAGTAAGTTTCTATGTGAAGCATTGGTGTATGTTATAGCTAGTGCAAGCATCTAGTAAGTTTCTATGTCAAGCATCTAGTAAATTGAGAATGTCAAGCATGGTTGTATGTCATAGCTAGTGCAAGCATGTAGTAAGTTTCTATGTCAAGCATCTAGTAAGTTTCTATGTCAAGCATCTAGTAAGTTTGTATGTCAACCATGGTTGTATGTCAAGGAAGCATCTAGTAAGAGTGAACTTTCATACTTACAGGAGTGGCTGTAGGAGTAGGCAGTGGAGGAGCTGCCAACGGCAAAGGTACACCCCCTTGCTGGACACTCCGCATGAAGGCCTCCATTTCTTGCATCCTCCTCTCCTAGGCCGCGAACGCTTCCCTCTGGGCCTGCAGCTGCGTGCTCTGAGCCTCGACCACGAGCTTCTGGGCCTGCAGCTCGGCCTACAATACAAACTTCAATGTTTCAGTAATGCAAATGTAACTTAGGTGTGCAAAGATGAACATACGATGAGTAAAACAGGACGTACCTCGAGAGCGTCGACCCACTACAGTGATGGAGTAGGCCGTGGGCGTATGGGCTGGCTAGAGCTCGTGCTCCGTGCTCGGAGCACGTCGAGAGAGGGAACAGTGGTGGAGTCGATGGCGCCGTCTGCAATCCACAGCCGCCGATGCTTCTTGCCTCCTCCTAGCCTCATGATGGTCTCTGCATCAATGGGCTCAGTGCGCACATCGTAATCTTCCCCATGGACCTCCCTCACCTTTGAGGTGTACTCTTGGACCTTAGTGTGCACGGTCGGGTAAGAGTACACCTCGCGCGGGGCAGACGGGTTGAAGGAGACAGAGGAAGACGCCCTGCCCATGTGGGACATAGCCCACGCAGAGAACTCTAAGACCTCCACGCCCGGGTGTGCAGCCTCCTGCGAGTAAGACGGCAAGATGGTAAGAAATAAGGCAGAACTCAGCGTCAAATAAGATAAAAGAAATCACTTACATATGCTTGTTTGTAGGCGGGGAGGCTACGGCTGCCTTGATGGTGAGTAGCACCTTGCCTCAGCAGACGCTGGTCCCGCTGCCTCGTGTGGTTCTCAGCAAAGTCGTTGGACAACCACCTATCCACGATCATCTCCCAGCACACGGAGTGGGATTGGCACCACCAGGGAATCACCTACAAGTCATCGATTATTTGACATAGAAAAAGATAAAATTAAACCAACTTAATCTCAAAACAAATCATTATTAATGTTTTTCGTCTACCTCAAGGTACTGGGCCCGGGACAGCTCCACCTGTCTTGCATCAGGCTTGCTGATGGACTGCTTCAACACCACGGCGTAGTAGTCTTTGTGGGCCTGCACGCGCGCCTCGTGGTGCATGTCGGTGACGTACTTCCTACAGGCGGCGGTAGCCGCCTGATCCGCCCGGGCCTCAAGTCATTCTTCCGGCTTGAAATACCTCTGCATACAAAACCGATTTATCCATTCATTATTTCAATAAAAGACTTGCCCAATGAAAATGTTGTGCGAGAGAGACTTACCCAAAACTCCGCCAGTACCCGCTCCTGCTTGTTGCGGTACCTATCGTCAGGGGCCAACTGGTACCTGTCCCATGTGTAGGCCGGCTCCCGCACGTCCTCAGACACGTTCACAAGGCCGGGGTACCATTTCCTACACAAAACACCAAGGATGCTCGTGGGGGAGCATGCAGGAGTACCCGACAAAACCAACCAGGCCCTGCACAAGTGATTAAGAAAATTTATCAGTTCCTCTTTTGATTTCCAACATTATCATATGAAGTAGTTGTGATAACATCTATAGTTACTTACCTCTTTGCCATAGGGCGAATCAGTGCCCGGTTGCGAGGAAGCAGAGGCTGAGGGAGGCTCGCGGGACCTCGCTGGTAGACAGTCGGGGTAGCGGAACTGTCGCCCTCGGCAGCCTCGCCCTGGGCGGCCTCGTCCTCGGCCACCTCGTCCTCAGCCGCCTCGTCCTCGGTCTATCGGACGTCCTCATCCTCGACCTCGTCCTCGGGCGTGGCCATCATGTGCTCCTCCTCCATCACCTCGTCTGAAGGTGGTGGGGAAGGAGTCCGCTGCCTCCTGCTGACCCTGGTCGTCCTCCTCTGACCTCCTGTGGATGCTACCCCTAACCCCGACCCCTTGTCTGAAATGGGAGGGCATGGTCTCACGTAAAGGGAGGCCATCTCATATCGTGGATGGCTGCTCGCCATCACCTGCAATCACAAAGAATGAACAAGACTTATTAGTATATATATTAGAAATAGATTCAAAATAAATAAAGAAAACACAAACTAAAACAAACATAGTATTGCATGTATTAGGAATAATCTTCATGATTAGGATCATAGGTGTCGTCATCACTGTCAAAATTGTCCAAATGGGCAACACTTTCTGAAGGTTCTATGTTGTCTTCGTCGTCATTGCATAGCCTTAATCGGTCAAGCATTTCTATGTCCTTGGCATTTTGCACCACATCTCCATCAACCTCGTCATCCTCCGTTTCGTTGTCTACTTCCATTTCGATCGCTTTGGGTAAGACTATCTCAAATGTGCCTGGTAGCCCATCTTCTTGATAGAACTATCCATCATATGTGTTTGCGTTGAAGTTGTAATCATCATCGTTTGGGGCAGGTAGTTTACCGTGTGGAGACACCTAGTGCACAATAGCCCAACCCTTAAGATCCGCTTTGTCTTGGTTGGCATATCACGTATAGTACACCTGCACGGCCTGTTGAGCCACAATGTAGACATCTTTTCCTGGATAGATGGAATCTTCTCGAATCTCGACTAGCCCAAGATGAGGGGTTCGTCTCGTTTCTCGAGGATTAAACCAGTGGCATTTGAACACGACAGGTTTATGTTTGTGACCATGAAATGAGAGTTCATAGATTTCCTCAACTCTACCATGATAGTCGAGGCCATCAGTGCCGGGCGTACAAACTCCGCTATTTGTGGTTTTCCGTCTGGGCCGAGTCTGCTCATATCTTGTTGTGTGGAAGCGATATCCGTTCACATCATAACCGGTAAATGACTGCACCCTAACGTCATAGCCGCCTGCAACCTATCTCAACTCCTCACTCATGGACGAGTCAGTCTAGGCCTGCAAGCTCAAGCATGATAGGTCGTTATATTAATCGAACGAACGAGAAACTTGGAATATGGAATGTGGGAGCTAAATTGGACATTACCTTTTGTTTGAACCAAGAAATGAAATCAGGCCTCCCCGCACCCGCACCCCGAGAAAGAAGGGTGTCATGTTCCTGCGAGGTAGGATCCCTTGATTGATGCCAGGACTCACGAACAAATTCCCTGTCCGAACGAGAATCAGTGGGGTTGCATGAAGAATATTCAGGGCGTATTGAAACAAGTTTGTTGAGAACTTACTCGATGAACGGCTACACCTCAGGAATGTTGGTCAACACATATAGCATGACACTTCGCCACTCTTCATTTCCCAATATCTTATTGGTCGATCCACTTGCGCTGCCGAGTTGGCCTTGGAACAGGCTAAGGGTCCATTCATTTTTGCCAACATTGTAACGAGGGAGTGGATTATGATTGCTAGGAAGTTTCGGCTTGTAGTATAGTGTTGTGAAGTTTGCCACCTCCTCCCTTAGACTTGCCTCTGCAATGGAAGCCTCAATTCTAGCTTTATTTATACATTTCTTGCGAAGAGTCTTTAGACATCTCTCGATTGGGTAGCACCATCGGGCTTGCACGGGCCCCCCAAACGTGCCTCGAGAACTTCATAGCTTCCTTGCATATTGGGCATGGGAACTTCCCGTGGACACACCAGGCGGCGAATAACTCATACGCTAGGAAGTCATGCAGGGAGTAGTGGTACCAAACATGCATCTTGAAGGATGATTTTGTAGCTCGGTTGTATGTCCATACCCCCTTCTCCCAAGTGTCGATCAATTCATCAATCATAGGCTCCATGTAGACACCCATATTACTCCCTGGGTGTCCAGGAATTATCAACGACAAGAAGACGTTATGTCGTTGAAAGGAGATGTCAGGGGGGGGGGAGATTCAGGGGGATAACAAACACGGGCCAACATGTGTATGGGGCAGACAACTGTCCATAAGGATTGAACCCATCTGTTGCCAGCGCGACACGTACATTACGAGCCTCAACTGCTTTGTCAGGATGTTTGTCATTAAAGTACGTCCATGCTTTGGCATCGGACGGATGCACCATCATCCATGGCTTGTACCGTACACCTTCTTTATGCCATGTCATCTGTTTCGCGGATTCCTCGGTCATGAAAAGTCGTTGGATCCTCGGCACAAATAGAAGGTGTCGTAGGACTTTCGCGGGGATCGTAAGCTGCCTCTTCTGGCCATTTCCAGAGTCTACCTCCAGGTACCTTGAGGATTTACACTTCGGACAGTACTTTGCATCCTTGTGATCTTTCCTAAATAAGATGCACCCCTTCGGACAAACATGTATCTTGTCATATGGCATCTTAAGCATACGAAGTAGTTTCTGTGACTCGTGCAAGTTCTTCGGCAGAATGTGCTTCTCCGGTAGCATGCTGCCAAACACGACCAACATCTTATCAAAGCCTTCGCGACTCAGATTTAACTCGGCCTTCAACCCCATAACACGTCCAATGACATCCAGCTGAGAAACCGTTGTACTCTCATGAAGGGGTTTCTGTGCCGAGTCCAACATTTCATAGAAGGCCTTAGCGGCTTCCTCCATCTCCTCCTTCTCACGTCCTTCTGCGAAGTGAGCTTGGTGAGTGTCATCTAGCATGTCTGCTACTCCGGCATCATCATCAAAAGCCTCGAGGCGTGGTCTCACCACCTACGCTCTTATACGATCTGCTTCACCACGGTGGATCCACCGGTGGTAGCCAGCCGTATAACCATTGTACACAAGATGTTTACCCATGGTCACCTTGTCTACCCTTCTGTTGTTGTCACATTTGCTATAGGGACACCAAAGTTTAGAATGTCCTTTAGCTACACCCGAGCTCCATGCATGTTCCAAGAAAGCATCTGTCCCATTCACCCACTCAATGTCAAAGTCACTCCTGCTTCTCCGGCCCGTGTACATCCACTAACGGTCTTCCATCCTTCCACATATATAGCACATAGTAATGTAACCATCAATTGCATCTACGCGGTGTTCCTACTCTCTAATAGGTGAGGATAGGTCCTAATCCCACCCGCGGATGCGTAGATGAGGTTAGTTTCCATGCTCCGCTCCCATTCCAAGACAGAATTTCGGTAGCACCTTCCCGCTGTTCTCCCGATGCACGTCCTGCAAGGGAGAGTGTGTATCCGGAGAACAACGGGGGTGATGCCAAAACACCATCTCGGACCAGAGCGGACCATGGAAACTAACCCATCTACGCATCCGTGGGCTGTTCAAAAAACGTGGACAATCCGAAACAGATACGGTCGCAGATATACAAAGATCTGTATACCTCCAACCGTATCTCTTTCGGACGGGAGACACCTAACAAGGTTACGCGACCAAAGACCACATACGGATAGAGGGGTTATACCTAGGGTGCCGGTGAGGTCAGGGTAGTGGGGCAGTGGAGAGTCGGTGCAGTGGTGAGTCAACGCGGTGCAGGAAGACCCGCAGCACCGATGAAGACGATCGGGGTCGCCGAGTCCCTCCCATAGGTCCTCCTGCAAAAAAGGGCAAAAATGGTTAGTGTCGACTCAAAATTTCGGCAGCACCTCCCCTACACGGGGAGGTTCCCAAAACCTGCAAAAAACATGGCACAAAGGCCAACAACCACATATATACCAAACATGGGCACGAAGGCCAACAACCACCAATATATCAAGAGGAGCCATGTACTTTAGTTCTCTTTCCATGCAGATGAAAGTATTGAAGTAGTACAACAACAATTACTACTAACCCTACAACTACTACTAACACTACTACTAACAACTACTTAACTACTAACAGTACTAATAATAAGAACTACTTAACTATTAACAACTACTACTACTAACCACCACTACTTACTAACTACTACTATTTACTAACTACTACTACTACTAAGCCTACAACTAACACTACTAACTACTACTAACAACCACTACTACTTACTAACTACTACTATTTACTAACTACTACTACTACTAACCCTACAACTAACACTACTAACTACTACAACTAACACTACAACTAACACTACTAACTACTACTACTAACACTACAACTAACTACTACTAACACTACTAACTACTACTACTACTACTAACACTACAAGGGTAGGGCTTACCTTGGCGGCAAGAACGGCAAGAGCGAGGGCCGGCGACGACGGCAGGGATGACTGGCTTGTGTGTGTGAGGATCAGCATGGCGGTCGGGCAGCGCGAGATAGACAGGTGGTGGTCGGCACCTTCCTCTTCTTCCTCCTCCCTTCTCTTTCTTCCTCTTCCTCCTCCCCCTTCTCTTTCTTCCTCTTGCTCCTCTCCTTCTCCCTCTGCTGGCCGGCCGTAGGTCATGGCGGGGCCGGTGGAGCTCGGGGCCGGCGGGGGAGCTCGGGGCCGGCCGGGTCGCTGTCCCCGGGGAGCTCGGAGCCCGTGGCGCCGGCGAGCTCCGGGTGGCGGTTGGGGACCAGGCGTGGCGCTGGGGCGCCGCTAGGCGCAGCAGTGGTCCGCCGGGAACACGGGCGCAGTCCGCCGGAAGGGCGCCACGCCAGGGCTTGAGTCTTGAGGCCTGAGGCTGGCCGGGAGAGCTGTGGGCGAGCGCCCCTGGGGGCGGGGGGGCGGAGACGGGGCGGGGCGGGCGGGATGGGGCCGAGGCGGGTTCAGCAGGACCATGGGGGACGACGGTGGCCAGCGCAGAGGCTGGGGTGGGAGGCAGTGAGGAGGGGTGGGGTCTGGGCCTTTAGGTTAAAAGATTTGCCGAGTGCTAGGCCCAGCGGCACTCGGCAAAGGTTTTTTTATTTTTTTTAAAAAAATTCTTTGCCGAGTAGCCTGTGACTGGCAAGGCTCGGCAAAGCTTTCTTCTTAAAGTGCCAAGGTTGGCACTCGGCAAATTAATTTTTTTTATTTTTTTCACCCCATTTTTTCTGGGGCCTTGCTATAGTAATTAAAACTCCATTTCAAAATTTGGGACAATTTTTAGTTTTTTTACTTTATTTCCTTAATTAGTTTTGTTTCGTTGAATTTTTTTGACTATTTCAAATTTGAACTGCATGTACATAAAATAATGGAATTTGGTCATTCAAAAAATGGTATTCATGATGTTTGGCATATGTTGAGGCCATATCCAGGAACTCGCATGAAATTACGAGCATCTTGTTGTCGTAACATGACGATGTACTTGCGGGAAAAGTGTATTTAAATTATATAAAATCCAAACGAAGTGCAAAAATCACGAAACTTGTCGAGGTGTCTAGTTATCGCATGTGGAGGCTGTGGTAAAAAATTGAGAAAGCTTGAAGCAAGTTGTGACGTCGGATGCTTAAAAGCCAGACATCGCAACTTGATGCTCGTAATTTCATGTGGAGGCCGTGGAGATGTATGTGTTTTATGCATCTGACGTCGCAACTTGCTCGAAACATTCTCAATTTTTTATCACAGCCTACACATGCGATAACATGACACCTCGACTAGTTTCGTGATTTTTGGACTTCGTATGGACTTTATATAATTTTAAAACACTTTTCTGGCAAGTGGCTCGTCTTGTTACATGAAGAAGATGCGCGAAATTTGATGCGAGTTCGTGGATAGAGACTCAACATACACCAAATACCATGAATAACATTTTTCAAAGCACTAGATTACAATATTCCATGCACTTGCAGTTCAAATTTGAATTATATATAAAAATTCAACATAATCAAATTAATCAACCAAATATAACAAAAAAACTAGAAAAAGCACCAAATTTGAACATGAAGTTGTAAACAATGTAGGCGGGCCCAACAAAAAAATTGGGGTCAAAAAAATAAAAAAAAATTGAAAATTTGCCGAGTGCCAGCTTGGCACTCGGCAAAGACTGTCTTTGCCGAGTGCTGGTCCAGGGGCACTCGGCAAAGAATTTTTTAAAAGAAAAATTTCAAAAACGGTTAAAAAGTCTTTGCCGAGGGCCTAACGGTGATGCCCTCGGCAATGATTGATGGCAGGGGATGGACGTCGTGTCAGGCGGTGTTGCCGAGGGCCGGACCTGCCCTCGGCAAAGAATTATTGTTGCCGTGTGCTTGTCTTTGCCGAGGGTCTGGCCCTCGGCAAAGACTCTTTGCCGAATGCCGGAGCATTTTCCCTCGGCAAATCCTCAGGCCCTCGGCAAAGATGCTCTGTCCGGTAGTGATACTGGTACACTATATATCGTACATTATAGCAGTGGGAAGCATTCAATTATTTCTCTTTTAGCTGGGGACATTGCCAATATGTAAAAGCATCAAGAAATGTAGCAAGTAGAAGCTATAGTACCTAATTAAAGAAGCACGACAAAAATCAACAGATGCAGAAGAAATCAACAACGTGTGGTAGTGTGCAAATGTAAAATATCTTTCAGCTGAAATAACAAGAAGTCATAAGTTCAGATTGGGAAGCTGCCTAAAAAGCTAAATACAGAAGCCAGAAAAATAGATGGTCACCAGCTAGGTAGTATGTACCACCTATAATTAATCAAAATCAACAGTTTACCAAGCAAGTAATCATCCAGGATGTTGAGTGAGTCATCAGAAAGTTAAAGAGTTGGATGCTTGGTGGTTATTTTGGAAATAGCATGTAAAAAAGTACCAAAAATAATGAATCAGTTTTTGGTAGACAAATAAATATGCCTAACCATCTGCCAGTTAGAGAAGTTAGACCATACCGGCAATAGTTACGAAAATGAAGTATAACTCTATCAGCAACATTTTATGAGCTCAAGGTGTTGAGATCAGTGGACAACATTCAAGAAAACAGAAGATAGTATGCAAAATGTGGCATTACAGAAACTCAGTTATGATACCGTACACAATCTGACAATAAGGAGTAGAGGATTACTTCGGAATAAGTGATTTTCTAGACTTTCTCGAAACATGAACTCATAGACAAGCAGCCGATGATCATCCTCACAGCAATATCCAATCAACTTCACCAAATTTGGATGCCTTAACTGCCCCAGGAAGTTAACCTCAGTAGGGATGAAAACGGATCGGATACGGACGGATATCACCGATATTACATTTGTTTTCATATTTCTGTCCGGATTCGGATTCGAATACGGATAGTGTCAACTATGTCGGATAGGATACGATTGGATATCGACATCATAAATATGCGATTTGAGTATTCGGATACGGATACGGTATCGGATGTTGGATATCCGGACTCGGATACGGACAGATCTCAACCCTCTAAACGGATTCGGTTTCGAATACGGTCGGAAAATATCCGTACCATTTTTATCCCTAAACCTCAGTCTGACCAAAAAAAAAAGATGCGTAAACATTTTCAATATTTTTTTGAACCAAACACAGTATTGAAACAATAATTTTCTAGGCTCACATAAGCATGATAACTATGAAAACCATGAGCAAAAATAACCCAATAACATTTTACTAGAAGTCACTCACAGTTGCTTAGGCATTCAAAGAAGCACATTTCTTATGGATTTCCATCTTAACACATCGGGTTTCTTTGCTCAGTGATGTTGCTTATTCTGGCCAAGCAAGTGTGCTACAACATTTTCGAATTCCCAAGCATGAAAACTACAATATGCTCTGTCTAACAGCACAACACAAAGACTGCACATGCCTGTAAATGAAATCAATATGGATGACCTAAGCTTATCAACTTTCCATGTCTGTTTTTCATAACAGATGCCTGACAAAACATTGTGAAAACACAGTGAGAACCAATCCAAACAGCCATGGAAACAAAAACATGACTGCCAATGAAACAATAGTTGCATGGAGCCCTCAGTATGTGTGTTTTTACTTGTGAGCATGTTTGTTGGCAATATGAACTTGACAATATTTACATATTTCCATCCGAATGTGCCATACATAGTTGCATGTACAACATATTAATATACAATTTTTTATGTTGCCATGCATATAACAAAAGGAACTTTCCATGAAAATCACTGAAGAACTTGGGTACTCACAAGCCATGAAAATCACTGAATATTACTCGGCCGCTACTCCCAGTCTCTCCCAGATTCGAGCAAGCAGCAAGAGCACGAGCCCGACCATACGACCTCGGCAGGACACTTCACACCACCGGGTGGAGGCACTCGAGGTTATTCCTGGTTTATTCGTCGTTCATTGTTTTTTTCATACCTTTCCTTTGCATTATTGTAACATTGGGGTGAATATATTATAGGCCTAGCTAGAATAAGAGAGGAGGATATGGAAGCAGATGCAGACGAAGATGGAGAGGGTGGAGGCCGAGCGGGAGGCTGAGCAGCGGAGGATGACAGAGATTCTTCAGTACATGCAAAGTCTTGGCGCCGCTACGGGTGTAGTTCCGCCACCTTCGCTATTCGCTCCACCTCCACCTCCACCTCCTCACTATTCTACTCTTGTGAGTATAAATGTTTTAGTTTGTATGTTCATGCTTACGGTCAAACCTAGTGGAGTATGAAAGTTTTATTCATGTATGGTATATATTTATCTTGTCTCACACATGCAATCTCTTATCCTTTGTGCAGAATTAATCGGCGGCATCGAACGATTCTCATGCTTCAGCGAATCCTTCACCAAATCAGTCTCATTGGCCATCTTGGTGATAATACTTGTAGTTGTTAATGGTACTTTTATTTGTAATTGTGGTTGTAGATGATGGAGCACTTGGATTACTTGTGAACTTATTTGTGATATATTGTGAGACATGTGACGTTTGTGATATATATATGACGTTTGTGATATATATGTGGTGTTGGTGATATATATGTGTTGTTGATGATATATATGTGATGTTGGTGATGTTTGTTATATATATCTTCTGTTTGTTTGGATGGGATGTAAAAAACAAATAAAAAATGCTGTTTTCAGTCACTTTGCCGAGTGCAATGGCCATGACACTCGGCAAAGTGGCTACCTGGGAACATGCTTTGTCGAGTGCAAAGGCCACTGCACTCGACAAACATCACAGATTTGCCGAGTGTCACGGGCCAGGCACTCGGCAAAGGTCGCATGTTTGCCGAGTGTCTTGACAGGACACTCGGCAAATAGGCTACCTTTGCCGAGTGTCTTGCCGGTGGCACTCGGCACAGTGGCCACCTTTGCCGAGTGTCTGAGTCAACGACGCTAAGCAAAGCGGTGACCTTTGCAGAGTGCTTGACCTTGACACTCGGCAAAGCCGCCGTCACGGTGGCGCTCGCCGTCACAGCGACTTTTCTTTGCTGAGTGCCCGATAAAGTGCACTCGGCAAAGAGGTTTTTGCCGATAAACTGTTTACCGAGCGCCCCTTGCCGATTGTAACACTCGGTAAAGGCTTTGTCGAGTGTATATCGGCCTGAGGCCCTCGGCAAAGAAGCTGAATCCGGTAGTGATATGTCGTTTTCAAAATGCCGTGGGTAACACGCTTGGCGTACGATCTTTTTTTTTCTTTTTCTTTTTTGTAAAGCACAATTGCGCACAATAGGCGTCGTGGACCTCTTGTATCTGTATATATTACTCGTGCCCAGACCGCATTACAGCATGTAACAAATCCTTCAAAGTCAAGAAATGGCGGCAAGGTCATCCAGGCTCGTTGTTGTGATCACCTTCCTCCTCGCCGCTCCTCCGGCCTTCTCAGAACACGGACGCTTCCGTGCCACCATGACCCGTACCGAGCCGGCCATCAACTTAACGCGGGCCGCACACAAGTCCCACAAGCGGCTGTCCATGCTCGCCGCCCGGCTTGAAGCTGCCTCAGGGACTGCGCAGACCCCGCTCCAGCTTGACAGCGGCGGCGGTGCGTACGACATGACCTTTTCCATCGGCACGCCACTGCAGCAGCTGTCGGCCCTCGTGGACACCGGCAGCGACCTCATCTGGGCCAAGTGCGGCGCGTGCACGCGGTGCGTACCGCATGGCTCCCCTTCCTACTACCCAAACAAGTCGTCGTCTTTCTCCAAGATCCCGTGCTCCAGCGGCCTCTGCAGCGACCTGACATCCCAGTGCAGCGCCGGTGGCGCCGAGTGCGACTACAAGTACTCCTACGGCTTTGCCAGTGATCCGCACCACTACACACAAGGCTACCTGGGGAGCGAGACCTTCATGCTCGGCAGCGACGCCGTGCCGGGCATCGGCTTCGGCTGCACCACCATGTCGGAGGGCGGGTACGGCTCCGGCTCGGGCCTCGTCGGCCTCGGCAGCGGGCCGTTGTCCCTCGTCTCGCAGCTCAACGTCGGCGCCTTCTCCTACTGCCTCACCAGCGACGCCGCCAAGACGAGCCCGCTCCTGTTCGGCTCCGGCGCCCTGACGGGCGCCGGTGTCCAGTCGACGCCGCTCCTGCAGACATCCACCTACTACAGCGTCAAACTGGAGAGCATCTCGATCGGCGCCGCGACGACGCCCGGGACCGGAAGCAGCGGCATCATCTTCGACTCGGGCACCACGGTGGCGTTCCTCGCGGAGCCGGCGTACGCGCTGGCCAAGGCGGCGGTCCTGTCGCAGACGGCGAACCTCACCATGGCCCCCGGCAGGGACGGGTACGAGGTCTGCTTCCAGACGTCCGGCGCCATCTTCCCGTCCATGGTGTTGCACTTCGATGGCGGCGGCATGGATCTGCCGACGGAGAACTACTTCGGGGCGGTGGACGACACCGTCAGCTGCTGGATCGTGCAGAAGTCGCCGAGCCTGTCCATTGTCGGCAACATCATGCAAATGAACTTCCACATCCGGTACGATGTGGAGAAGTCGATGCTGTCCTTCCAGCCATACAACTGCGACAATTTATGAAGAATTGAGGAATACAACAACACTCGCCTCTCTCTGCTGGTCATTTCGTATACTCGTATTAGCTCATGTTGCATCACTGGATATATGTTTCCACGCAGGGCACGTACACGCATAATTAAATAGTACTCCTAGAATAAATCAGCTGCTTAGTACAGATTGAAAAACATGGCTTGGTGATATCAGAATGACACAAAGATTATATTCTGTAGGTATGGATCTTATGTTATCACTACGGGAAACAGTAGATTTGCCGAGTGCCAAAGGCACTCGGCAAAGGCCCAAAAACACTCGGTAAACGGTTTGCCGAGTGTTACACTCGGCATACAGCACACGGCATTAATTTGTCTGCAAACAGTAGTTTGCCGAGTGTTTTTTATCAGGCACTCGGCAAACAGTTTGCCGAGTGTCAATAAACACTCGGCAAAAATAAACTCTCGGCAAAAAAAAATTGACGGGATGGAACGGTGACGTCGATTTTGCCGAGTGCACCACGGAAAAACACTCGGCAAAGTTTCTCAAGTTTGCCGAGTGTCAGGAAGAAAACACTCGGCAAAATTTCTCAACTTTGCCGAGTGTCAACACGAAAACACTCGGCAAAGTTCCTCAAGTTTACCGAGTGTCAGCACCAAAACACTCGACAAAGTTTGTAAACTTTGCGGAGTGCCACGTCCATAACACTCGGCAAAGTTTAGACACTTTGCCGAGTGCCATTCCTAAAACACTCGGTAAACAAGCGAGCTACGGTAAGATTTTATGGTCACTTTGCTAAGTGTCCATTGGAATACACTCGTCAAAGCCAAAACACTCGGCAAAGAAGGTTCCCAGAATGATAGAAAATGGTCTCTTCGCCGAGTGTCAAGGTAAACCATGACAATTCACAATAAAACATCATCACAGGCATAATTATCACAGTTGAAGGGACCGTGACGCCTAAGAGGGGGGGGGTGAATTAGGCAACTTAAAATTCTAACTCTCAACTATGGTCTCTTTTTCTAACCTTAGCAAAACTTATGCAAAAGATAAACTATCTAAATGTGCAATTACGGTTTTGCTAATGTGTTGCTATCTCTATCGCAAACGTAGTAAAGTAATCAATGTAAATGCGGAAGCTAAAGAGCAAGGTAGAGATATGCAAACTCCCGTCGACGACTCCGGTATTTTTACCGAGGTATCGAGAAGCGCGCAAGCTTCCCCCTAGTCCTCGTTGGAGCCCCTCGCAAGGAATCCCTCGCAAGGGCCAAGCTCCCGGTCGGGTAACTCCGTGGATAGCCTCGGGCCTTCCCCATGCGCAAGTGGGTCTCCGACGTGCCTCTCGGCAAGCCCCTCCCGGATGCTCCCCGCCGTCTTCACTATCAAGCTTCCGGCCGAAACGCCGTGGGCCTTATTCCCTCCGGTACACGGTGACGGCCACACCACAAACGCGGTTAGTGTGATCTCGCAAGACTTCAAGCGCCTCCGATGTACAACAATGGTGCTCGCAAGCACCGAGTGGTAAGAGGTATGCAAACCTCACTAAACACTAGGCCTAAACCTAGAGCAAGCGCATAAGCGGTGGTCTAATCAACCTAAGCACTTCGCAAAGCACCTACGCTAATCACCTGATGAATCACTAAGCACTATGCAAGTGGAGATCACTAAAATGGTGTATCAACACCCTTGGTATGTTTCCTTAGCTCCACTACTGTCAAATGGCCGGTTGGGGTTGTATTTATAAGCCCCACTGAGAAAGTAGCCGTTGGGGTCAAATTCCCGCGAAACTGCTACTGACCGGACGCTGAATCGTCCTGACCGGACACGTCCGGTCGTCCCGGCCGTTGAGCCGGCAATATACTGATCAGACGCTGGCCAGCGTCCGGTCGCCTGCCACTGGACATGTCCGGTCGCAGATTTGCCGCTCTGGAACCTCTCTGTACTCGATCGGACGTTGCTTCCCTGCGTCCGGTCGGTTTCGCCGCCCGCGTCCGGTCGTCCTGACTGCAGAGCCACCGGTCCAGCGTCCGGTTGTCCCGACTGCAGAGCTACCGGTCCAGCGTCCGGTTGTCCCGACTGCCGAGCCACCAGTGTCCGGTCGTCTCTGTGAGCTCGTTTCTTCGCGATCTTGTATATGGCTTGGTTCCAATCTTCGTGCTTGGACTTTGCTTGATATCTTGGGTATTCTCTTGTGCTTCTAAGGTCTTTCTTAAGGTGTTGATCATCGGATCACCACGTCGCCTTCGTCCAAGTCACGTCTTGCACCCTATTGAACTACAAAATAAACACTTGCAAATTCATTAGTCCAATTTGGTTGTGTTGGTCATCAAACACCAAAATCCAAAGTAAATGGGTCAAGGGTCCATTTTCCTTACAATCTCCCCCTTTTTGGTGATTGATGACAACACGACCAAAGCAAGCAAATGATAAGAATTTGGAGATTAAAAACTACATACTTGCTATTATGCAATGCAAAGGACAAGGTTATATGATACTAATTGACAGATATCAATTAAAACTTTACTTTAAAAGCTTGTCTTACCCTTGCAAATGTCCCCATGTGATATTATGGATTAAAGCCTAGCTTTCTAAAAAAAATTCTCCCATTACTTAGACTAATCCATAACTCACTTTCCTCCCTTTCTCGGACCATTCCTATTTGTAACTAAATGCTTGTCTTTGGTCCTTCAAATTCTCCCCCTTTGGCATCAAACACTCAAAAAGGAATACATTAGTAGCATAAGGGAGGGACAAACTTTGTGAACCAAATGAAGGATTTGATTAGCATGGAATAGGTCACAAAACTTGACTATCACATTATATAGACTAAGCTCCCCCTAAATTTATGCATACATATGATGAAAAGAAAAGCATATGCATAATTAGCAATTTATTGCACAAGAGAGGTTAATCTATATAATGCATGGAGAAAGCAAATAAATATCAAAGTGAGATCAACATGGTGATATCGGTTTAGAAATACCACATGTGAAAATAAATTTGATTTCTACCAATTGAAGTATAATGCTTTCCTCCGGGGACTCCATTTTCCTTGCAATGAGACTACTACACACAAGATAAGCTTGAAAAGGTGTTAGTCTCAAAGCATCCAACTTGTAGATTATGTTCCCCCTAAATTTGTGCACACAAGTGTTGAATACTTGTAAAATTTGTGCACATTGATTTAAGTATCAAAATACCACTTGAAAGATGATATTTGGGAGAGATTATCTACAATTTGGCCTTTGGCACATATTAGATAACTAATTGTAAAACAAGCTATGTGCCGTGCTTCTAAACAATTTTAAACCATGTAGGTTTGCTCTAAGGGTTGATAATGAAACCGAGCAAGCCTACCATATGATATACCTATTGAATGCATGACAAAAGATTTAAGCATGTAAATACAAACATAGGCATGAAAGATAACTAGATGCTTTAATAGTATATCAATTGAAAAACAATACCAATTGAAATGAATACTAATTGAAAGTAATGACATCTAGTTACCTAACATGGGAAGGGGAATTTGGGTCCATAGTATTCACTAACCTACTTGGCAATGACTTTGTCCATCATGATGCACCCCATGAAATGCACCCAAACTTTGCCAAGTCTCCAAATTCCCCGAAGTCCAACGGACTTCTCACTTCCCTTTCGGGATCCAAACCTTCTTGGTGCTCTTCATGTTTGAAATGATTTCCTTTGGCACCCAAAAGCGTTTGACCCCATAGTTGGCTTGCTTGTTCACCTTGATGGCCACCACCTTGTCATTTTTCTTCTTCTTCAAGAGATAAGGTGTGGAGGCCTTCTTGTCCACCTTGTTGGTGTAGGTGTTGGAGAGCTTGCTTGTTTGCTTTTTCTCCTTCTTTGCTCCTCCCCCATTCTTCACCTTACACTCATAGGACTTGTGACCTTCCTTATGGCACACGTAACAAACCACGGTTTGTCCTTCATCAAGCTTCTTCACTCCCTTGATGGTGTTATCTTGATGAAGTTGGGTTTGCTTCGCCTTGCCTTTCACTTGAGTCAAGTCCTTGGTGAGGCGAGCTACTTCTTGCTTGAGTTCCTCATTCTCCTTTGCAACCTCTTGTGTGCATGTATCTACAACAAATTTCTCAATACAAACTTGGTTGCACAAAGGTGAGTCTAAACGCAAATCATTACAAGAAGTAGAGGCATCCTTTTTAGACATGTTAAAGATAGAACTTTTCTTTTTAGATGCCTTGGTGGGGGTTGTGCTGACGGCTTCAAGATTAGCAACTTTATTAGTTAGCTCATCACAATGTTTGCACATGGTTTCTATTTTAGCAAGCAAACTATTATATGCTTCTTGTGAGCTAGCTAACTTTTCTTTTAATTTTTCATTTTTCTTTAAGAGTTGCTCATCATTGATTGTGCATGCATTTGTTGTTGCACTAGTCTCAAGTTTCTCAATTTTAGTACATAGTTCAACATTGAGATTAGCAAAGTTCTTATATTGTTCAAGCAAGGTTTTGTATGCTTTTTGTGAACTATCTAGCTTTTCTTTTAAACTTTTGAGCTTCTTTTGTTGACTAGTGCAAGCTTTAGCATAATTAAGATTTTCTTGCACAAGTTCATGATAAGAAGGCATATCATCATCACTATGACTCTCACTAGAGGAAGAGCTTTCGTTACCTCGTGCCATAAGGCACACACGAGAAGAGCTTGATGATGAGTGCTTGTGGCCTCGCCTCTTGTGATGGGGTTCTTCTTCACTTGAAGAATCATCCCATGATCTTATTGATGTGAGGGCTTGGTTCTTGCATGCCTTCTTCTTTGTCTTGGGTGTGGGCTTGTTTGGACAAACTTCCACAAAGTGCCCCAACTCACCGCATCCATAGCATCCTCTCTTTCTTTGCTCATTTCTTTGATTAGTGAAAACGAGGTCTTGAATTTGGATGGGCGCAACCTTGACATTGAGCCTTACGATCATCTTCTCCACCTTTTTGATAAGTTTGATTGATTCTTCATCAAGGTCAGAGGTGGAGGAGGAAGATTGATCATCATCACTTGATTCTTGTTCATCATCATCATCCTCATCTTCTTCTTCACTTGAGGAGATTGAGCTTGAGCTTGACTCAACTTTCTTGCCCTTCATCTTTTTCTTCTCGCTACATGCGATAGCTTTGCCTTTGCTTGATGAAGATGCTTCTCCTTGACCCATCTTACGTGACATTTCAAATGCCACTAGCTTGCCAATGACAATCCCCGGGGTCATGGTGCTCAAGTTCTCCATGTTGTGAAGGATGGTGATGATACTTGCATATTTCTTTTGTGGTAGAACGGAGATGATCTTCCTCACGATGTCCGCATCATCTAGCTTTAATAATCTTATTGAATGGAGCTCATTGATAATTAGATTCAATCGAGAATACATATCACGAACAAGCTCATCATCATTCATAGCAAAGGAATCATAATTTTGCTTAGCTAGACAATGTTTTTGCTCACGGACATTACTTGTGCCGTCATGGAGCTCTTGGAGTTTTAACCAAATTTAATGTGCCGTATTTAAGGTGAACACTTGGTTAAACACATCCATGCTAAATGATTCAAACAAGCAATTCTTAGCTCTAGCATTAAAATGCATTTCTTTTTCGTCACTCTTTGTGGGCTTTTCGGGATTCTTAATGGGTTTCATCCCGTCATGAGTGACTCTCCATACACCTAAATCAACCGCCTCAAGGTGGTAAACTATTCTACCTTTATAGTAGAGGAAGTTAGTGCTATCAAATTGTGGAGGCCTAGCGGTATCCATCCCAATCACTCTACAATAGCGTCGGCTCAACGACGGTTAAGCCAAAGGTCCAAATATGAGCCAACCGGCTCTGATACCAATTGAAGGGACCGTGATGCCTAAGAGGGGGGGGGTGAATTAGGCAACTTAAAATTCTAACTCTCAACTATGGCCTCTTTTTCTAACCTTAGCAAAACTTATGCAAAAGATAAACTATCTAAATGTGCAATTACGGTTTTGCTAATGTGTTGCTATCTCTACCGCAAACATAGTAAAGTAATCAATGTAAATGTGGAAGCTAAAGAGCAAGGTAGAGATATGCAAACTCCCGTCGACGACTCTGGTTTTTTTACCGAGGTATCGAGAAGCGCGCAAGCTTCCCCCTAGTCCTCGTTGGAGCCCCTCGCAAGGAATCGCTCGCAAGGGCCAAGCTCCCGGTCGGGTAATTCCGTGGATAGCCTCGGGCCTTCCCCACGTGCAAGTGGGTCTCCGACGTGCCTCTTGGCAAGCCTCTCCCGGATGCTCCCCGCCGTCTTCACTATCAAGCTTCCGGCCGAAACGCCGTGGGCCTTGTTCCCTCCGGTACACGGTGGCGGCCACACCACAAACGCGGTTGGTGTGATCTCGCAAGACTTCAAGCCCCTCCGATGTACAACAATGGTGCTCGCAAGCACCGAGTGGTAAGAGGTATGCAAACCTCACTAAACACTAGGCCTAAACCTAGAGCAAGGGCATAAGCGGTGGTCTAATCAACCTAAGCACTTCGCAAAGCACCTACGCTAATCACCTGATGAATCACTAAGCACTATACAAGTGGAGATCACTAAAATGGTGTATCAACACCCTTGGTATGTTTCCTCAGCTCCACTACTGTCAAATGGCCGGTTGGGGTTGTATTTATAAGCCCCACTGAGAAAGTAGCCGTTGGGGTCGAATTCCCTCGAAACTGCTACTGACCGGACGCTGAATCGTCCTGACCGGATGTGTCCGGTCGTCCCGACCGTTGAGCCGGCAATATACTGATCGGACGCTGGCCAGCGTCCGGTCGCAGATTTGCCGCTCTGGAACCTCTCTGTACTCGATCGGACGCTGCTTCCCTGCGTCCGGTCGGTTTCGCCGCCCGCGTCCGATCGTCCCGACTGCAGAGCCACTGGTCCAGCGTCCGGTTGTCCCGACTGCAGAGCTACCGGTCCAGCGTCCGGTTGTCCTGACTGCCGAGCCACCAGCGTCCGTTCCAGTATCCGGTCGCCTCTGTGAGCTCGTTTCTTCGCGATCTTGCGTACGGCTTGGTTCTAATCTTCGTGCTTGGACTATGCTTGATATCTTGGGTCTTCTCTTGTGCTTCTAAGGTCTTTCTTTAGGTGTTGATCATCGGATCACCACGTTGCCTTCGTCCAAGTCACGTCTTGCACCCTATTGAACTACAAAATAAACACTTGCAAATTCATTAGTCCAATTTAGTTGTGTTGGTCATCAAACACCAAAATCCAAAGTAAATGGGTCAAGGGTCCATTTTCCTTACAACAGTAAACCATCATCACAAGTCACAATAAACCATCATCATAATTCACAATAAACCATCATCACAAGTCACAAATCATCATCACAATTTACAATAAACCATCATCACAAGTCACAACTAAGTCACAATAAGCCACAATGGAAATGCAATCACTGCGTAGGCCCTTGGAACCTCTGCGACAAATCCGGGTCTTAAGACTGATTATTTGATGCCGCCGATTGATTCTGCATAAAAGAGAAGTATTCAAAACAGTGTTAGCTTCCTTTTTAACAGTGTTAGACTTCATATTGCAAAGTGAATTTCAGTATCGAAAGGTAGCATATGTAATTGTAATCACAGCATTCAACACTAATGCAAAACTTAAATTCATGCTATGCACACATTTTGATCTGCATGGCCACTGTTCAGATAAAGTTATGGAGTACGGCTTTACTTTTTTTTCAGGAGTGAAGGATGTGAAGAACCACCAGACAGGAACTACTGCTACATGAAATCGAAAGCAAGGAATAGATCCTGAGATTGCAATCCCTTTCCGAAAGGAAAAAAAAAGTCATTCTAAGTTGCAGATCAACACTACACTTGAGGATCAGAGTCGTCCCTCCCATTTGCTTTCTGAAGCTGAACTAGATGTCTAGATTTATTATTATGCATTAGTTACCCAGAAGAGCAGTGTTAGTGTTACCTGCATGCGCTGCTACTTATGAGTAAATTCAGATGTAATCTTTATTCCGCCCAAAAGAAATTTTCATCAGAGACAAAATAGTACGATTATACCAAAACTAAGCCACGATCCAGTTGTAATCATCAGGAAAGTGCATGGTGTCAAAAAAAAAAGCTCGACAGCAAAAGGCAGTAAATAATATCATGATGGGAGCCACTACACTTTCAATGATAATGTTGTCAGAATCAAAACTTTATTAGTTGCTCCAAGCAAGAGCAACCTAGCTTCAGATGAGCAAAACGCAGTAAAGATCACCACTGCTACGGCCTACGGCTAGCTAGTTAGCTCCAGGGCGCCGCAATGCTTTTTATTTGCATCTTTCCCAAATCCCCAGGCCAAATAAACCACCTTTAACTAATGATGACTATAGTTGGAGGATCAGATCAGTAGTTCAGTAGCAGCAAAGCTTGCAGATGCATATACAGCAGCACCGAGGCATATATATGATGAGATTACTGACTCTCGATCTCCAGCATATCCACACTAACCACACACACACACACCACTTCAAAGAGTGAAGGATGTGAAGAACCACCAGACAGGAACTACTGCTACATGAACTAGATATCTTAGCTATTGAACTAGCTATTGATTGCTCAGGTAAGAAATAAAAGGAGCTGGAGAATATAGATAAGTGTGTTATGTGTAAATAGCTATAGGTTGAGAGCAAAGCATCAGCTATATGCTGTAGAAACCAGGGAACCCTATCTGCTCATAGGTAGTGTGTGCTGTGAAGTTATGGTCCCCTATGAATGAATACTTGTACAGTAAAGAGTGATGTAAAACTCTTGTACCAGTTTGCTAATTATAAAGTTGTGCTTGGTTAAAACTTGAAAGTAATCATGCTCCTCTTGTGAGGCATAAGATGCCAACATTTTGAAATTTAAATGCATTCATTCTTCCTTCCTGCAGAAAATGCGTGCAACACAGGTGTCTAACTCAAGCAGGTCAGTGGTAGCTAGTGATAGATCCCAATTCTCAACCTCGCAGGTCACAGTCAAGAAGTTAAGAAGGAAAAAAAAATCCAAAGGCCGGTCACAGGTCACAGTCAGACTCGCAGAAAAAGCTCCCCAGCAATTCCTATGTTCATTGGTCCATGTGAAAATAAACAATTTGCATGGCACAGCAGAACATAATCCAATGGAGAATAATTATCATCCAAATTTGATCCATGCGAGAACAGATAGTCCAGATACACAACAGATAGTCCAGAACTAAGTTACATTGTATTTTTCAAGTGAAAGAAAAATCTGTAATGTTAATTAGTGAGTTTTTATGTAGTGCAAAAGCAAGGTAACCATCCATCTAATATCTTGGCATAAAAAATGATAATAAATAGATCTAACATAAGGTGTCAAGTGACTCACAGGAGTAGTTGTGGGTGGCTGAGGTGGAGGGAATAACACCGGTGGCAGTGGCAAAGCTTGACCCATACTTGATGCAAAATTCTGTATGTATTGGAACATTTGGTCCATCCTCAACCGATTTTCTTCCTCTATCCTCTGCATCGTCTGCCGCTCGGCCGCCATCTTCGCCTCCATCTCCGCCATCCTCGCCTCCATCTCCTCCCGTTGCTTCATTTCTGCTTCCACCCGGGCCTATAACATTTCATCCCAATGTTACAATACAAAGCTGAAGTACGTAACAATCAACGAACGATGAATAAATAAGAAATAACCTGGAGAGTCTCCATCTGAAACTGCGCAGTGGTTGGCCGTGGGCGTATCGCCGGGCTCGAGCTCGTGCTCCTTGCTCGGATCTGGGAGAGAGTGGGAGTAGAGGCCGTGTCGAGTGTACTCTCGCCAATCCAGTACCGGCCATGCTTCTTGCCTCCTCCCACCCTCATCACGATTTCTCCATCAAGATCCTCGGTGCTCGGATCGAACTGTGGCCCATGAACTAGCCTTGCCATCGCCGTGTACTCACTGACGCGGTTGTGGATGCTGGGATCGCTGTACGCCTCGGGCGGGTCCTCCGGGTTGAAGTCGATGTTTGCCGTCGCCTCACCCTTTTTGGACAGAACCCATGCCTTGAACTAGGAGCAAGGCTGGCCCTCATGTGACGACGACTGCGGTAAAAATGCAAAATGATTAGAAATTATGCAGAATTGAGCGTTAGAATAAAGAAATGAATTCGCGTACCCATTTTTCCCTGTATTCATCGAGGCTCAGGCTGCCTTGATGGTGTGATGCACGTGGCATCAGCAAACGCCGGTCCCGGCAAGCGTTGTGCGTCTCCACCCACCCGGGCTCCACCCACTTGTCCACCATGTATTCCCAGCACTGGGCATGCTGGGCGCACCAGTACGAAGGCACCTACGTGATCAAGTGTATGACATGAAAAAATGAAATTAAGCGTAATTAATCTCATAAAAAGTAAGTATTAATGTTCTATATGTACCTGCAAGAATTGTTTCCGGGTCAGGTTCATTGTTCTTGCCTCTTCTTTTTTAACCTTCATCCGTCTGTGTTGAGCATAGTAGTCGATGATGGCCTGGACGCGCGCCTCGTAGTGCATGTCCTTCACGAGCTTCTTGGCGGTTTCTTCACAGATGGAGGCCGCCTTGGCCTCGTACCCCTCCTGGCATCTGTAGAACTCCTGCATATAGACGCGATGTATACAGTCATTACTTCAAGAATGTCCAGTGAATGTGATGTATTGAGCAATGTAGTGCGAGGAATACTTACCCACAGCTCGCCCTTCACCCGCTCCACCTTGTTGGGGAATACCCTGCCATCACGATCAGCGGCGTCGAGGGAGGCGACGTAGTGGTCCCACGTGTAGGCCGGCTGCAGCTCTTCGCGGAACTGCACTAAGCCAGGGAAGTGTAGCCTGCACAAAAGGCCAAGGATGCCGTTGACCTTGCGGTTGTGATCACCCGCACTGACCTTAATCGAACCCCTGCCCAAGTGATTAAGATAAATTATTAGTTTCCATTGTAATTTTCAACATATGAAACGAAAAATTATTAAGAACATTTAAAGTTACTTACTTTTTTTCAGAGGGTCGAACCATCGGGCGTCTCTCAAGAGCACAACAGATTCCCTTCTATGAGGTGCAACTAGGCTATTTTCTCCATATCTCTATAAAAAAACTTTCGAGGACAACGATGAATCTTCTTCTACTAGTGCAGGTCCTTAAGAGTTAAGAGTGGACATTTACTACTTTTGTCTAAAGGTATGCTTCCTGGAAATATGTATGATATTGCATAAATTCTGTGTTATCCTCCCTCCTTTAATTATGCCATGGTGACTGATAGTGATATAGCTTTTGATGGTGTTTTTGGGGTCGCGTAGGTTCTGAAACTTAAGGCCGTGTCTGGTATGAACTTTGCTGGACCACACCACAGAAGAGGTCCAGGCCGGGACGGGACTGAACAGGAGCTAGCTATTTCAGGACGCAGACAGGCATCACAGTGATTCGGTGAGTCATTCAGAAACAGCTTTTCACCAGCTGGCCGGTTCCTAGTCCGTTCACTCATTGTCTGTTTCTCAATTCATCAGTGATATTGCAGAAAATCCAAAAAGCTTCATTACGAACAGCTGGATGTGCAGGTTCATGTGCTAAAAAAGATGGAAGATTGCTACAGTTGTTTCAATATAGGAAGAGCTGTTAATAGAATATGTCATCTATTTACATTACTCGGGATATGGACAATGATGTATTTGAACCATTTGATTTAACATTTGTTTGAACCATCTCGTGTATGGGTTTTGTATATTTTATAAAATGCAAATTATCTGGCGTGTTTAATATTTATATGCTAGGTTGTCAAAATGTTACTGTATGTGGCCTATTGAAATGAAATGGGCTTTCTTCCAATTCAGTATGCTAGTTACAATTGAAGAGATTTATTTACAGCAAAAGGTAGATCTTCAAATGAGCTTCTCACTCAACAAAGTAAGCTATTTCCCAATCATTATCCCCCAGTCAAGCCAGCGAGGTAAATCAATACACTTGCCCCCTTATGGCCTTGGTTAAGGTTTGAACACAAACACAGCAGGCACGGCCCAGTAAAGGACATGGGTGTATACATACACTACACCAGATAATTTTTTGAAACATAATCGAATTAGTAGGCATAACACATGTATACTCCTGTAATTATATTAGATCCGAATACAAATAGGTTAAGCTAGGGTTTGGATGCTCAGTTTAGCGTAAAGGAGGAAGGGAAGAGAAGGGGTGGGCGTGCCGCCGCATGGCGAAACCGAAGAAGACCTAGCGAAGGGGCGTGGCGGCGGTCGTCGAGTCGTCGCCGCCACGAGAGAGAACTTCGACGCGTGGCGAAGGCGGAGACGCCTTGGTGGCGGGCGGGCACCGAGGGCTGGTGGCGCTGGCGGACGCGCTGGGCGGCGGCGATGGTGGGCGGGCGGTGGCGCTGAAGGCGGGAAGCGGAAGCGCGAAGCGGGCGCGAAGCGAGGGCGCGATGCGTGGCGGGGTGGGGCGAAGGGGGGGGTTGGCGGCGTGCGGTTGCGTGTTGTGTGCGCGAGGGTGAGGGCCGGGGGTGCTAACCGCTAGAGTATATGAAGGAGTATGTCGAGTGCCAGGATCTGGGGCACTCGGCATTAGTTTTTTGAAGGAGTATGCCGAGCGCCAAGATCTGGGGCACTCGGCATTATTTTTTTTATGTTCCATTACGTCCAGATACTGTGCAGTGGGGCCGGTCGACGAAGTTGCCGAGTGTCCATATGACACTCGGCAATTGTTCTTTTCGCCGAGTGTCAGCTACAAAACACTCGGCAAAATAAATCGATATTTCATGCTCCACTGTCCTCCTTCTTCATAGCGTGTTCTACTAAATTTGTTATGATGTAATTTAAAAATACAATGTCAAATTCACTCAACAATGCATATTTGATTTTTCTACGAATATTAATCCATTATTTCATGCAGTTATAGCTCAAATTCAATATATATCAATTAAAATTCTATAATTGCAGTTAATAAATTAAAATTATCAAATGGATCTGAAAAATTACTAAAATTTGACGTGAACCAATCTATGTTGTCTATTGCCTATACAAAAAGTTTTGAAGTCAAACTCCGATTCGACCGTCACTTTGACTCCAAATCTTATCGGATCCTTCTAAACGTTGTGATTCTTGTACGGAGATGCTTCTGTTTGTAAAGGTCTTGCGTGATAAATTGTGCGAAACCTTCTCAAATTTTTTTCAAAGTCTCCACATATGATATCAGGAGATCTTGACAAATCTCATCATTTTCAGACTTCGTTTGCTTTTTTTAGAATTTAAAAACCATCCGGCCACATGTTCGTGGTCGTGTTTCCTGAATAAAATGTTCGAAAATTCTTTTCATTTCCCTAGTAAGGCCCCAAAATAGACTCAATAACATGAATATGATTTCTCCACTCAATTTATTCCATTATTTGTATAACTTGCAGTTCAAATTTGACTTAAACCAAAAAATTCCTCTAAATGCAATAAATTACTTAAATATAGCAAATAGATGGAGAAATATATCAAATTTTAACATGTAGTACCACATGATATATGTGGAGAGTAGAAAAAGTTTGGAGGGCAGAAGAGAAAAAAAAATTATTTTGCCGAGTGTCATAAAAAAACACTCGGCAACAACATTAATTTCACTAGTGGAGAGAAGGGCTTTAGTCCCGGTTGGGAACCACCTCTACTCCCGGTTTCCCAACCGGGACTAAGAATTCGGGACTAAAGGTGTGCTGGCCTTTATTCCCGGGTCCAATAACCGGGACTAAAGGCCCATCCTTGAAGGAAAAAAATAAACGCGTTGCGTGAGATTCGAACCCGGAACCTCTCGTCTTGCGCATAAACTCCCTACCAACTCAGTTGTACACCACATGTGACAGAGTTCTGGACACTCTCCTTTTGAATTGACCCGTGGGAGACTTTTAGTCCCGGGTGGGAGAGCTTTAGTCCCGGTTGGTAACACCAACCGGGATTAAAAGGTCACCTTTTAGTCCCGGTTGATAATACCAACCGGGACTAAAGGTTGGAGGACCTTTAGTCCGGGTTGGTAACACCAACCGGGACTAAAGGTCGACTTTTAGTTCCGGTTTTAGGTTCTAACCGGGACTAAAGATGCTCTACTCCCGGACGTAAAAAATACCGAGACTAAAGCCCAAAATCAAAGTGGATGAAAGGTCATTTCTCTACTAGTGTTTGCCGAGTGTACACAAAAAACACTCGGCAAACAAAATTAGTTTGCCGAGTGTCAAGAAAAAACACACGGCATACCTTGTCTTTGCCGAGTGTCTCTAACGGACACTCGGCAAAGTTCTAACGGCAGCGCAGCGCACCCAACGGCCGTCAGATGGCCGCCGCACGCCCAGCGCACGTGACTCCAGTTTGCCGAGTGTCTGTGTTTGCCGAGAGTTTTTTGTATTTTGCCGAGTATTTTATATTAGGCACACGGCAAAGTTTGCTTTTGCCGAGTGTTTAATATTAGGCACACGGCAAAGTTTTCTTTTGCCGAGTGCTATATGTTTTGCCGAGTGTTTTATTAAATACACACGGTAAATGGGGTGTTTGCCGAGTGCCCGATGGAATACACTCGGCAAACCGTCAGGCACTCGACAATCCTACTGTTTCCGGTAGTGTATATATTTTCTAGAGACTAACATCATCATGATGTAATGGTTTCATAGAGTTGTTTGAAGTGTGAAACACAATAATAATAATAATAATAATAATAATAATAATAATAATAATAATAATAATAATAATAATAATAATAATAATAATAATAATAATAATAATAATAATACCTCTCCTCCCCTGGAGAATAACTATCGGCGCGACGCGTTCGGATTAAACCGTTCAGGTACCGCCGGCCGGGCGGCGGGCGCGGAGGCCAGGCGGGCTTGCTGCTCGGGCAGGCGGGACTGGGCGCGGTATTTATTCGGCTCTGTCGCGCCACGGATCAGGGCACCGCACTGCCGCGCCAAGGTCGGTGGCGCGGCAAGAGCTGCCATGTCAACGGTCACCGAAACCAGTCGCCGCCACGTCAGACCTCTGTCGCGCCACCATGCATGGCGCCGCACAGGCATTTGGCCACGCCAGGACAATAGGCATGGCCAAAAGTGTTAGTTTAAAAAAAACTTGCAGTGTTAGATTTAAAATTAGTTATCAAAAAGTGTTAAAATTAAAAAAAAATCACCCTAACCTAGAATAGATACATTTGGGCCCTGTTTAGGGCTCAGCGGTGTTTCAGGCTTTTGCTTTTATGGTGTCACAGCCATCATAATTCGGCCCAATTAAGTTGCGGCTGACGTAGGGCAAAGTGACACTAGTAGAGAAACATGCTCTAGTCCCGGTTTCCAACTCCCATTAATCCCGGTTTTGGAACCGGGACTATGAAATCGGGACTAAAGGTCTTGATTTTTAGTCCTGGTTCCTCTAACCGGGAGTAGAGGTGTTTATTGGGTGAAAAAAAGTTGCAGCTGTGGAGATTCAAACCTACGACGTCCCACTTCAGCTCTTGCACGCGTTACCATCTCACCTACCACCACACATCTTACTTAGATAAGATACGCTTTCCTTTTAAATTCAGTTTGGAGACACCTTTAGTCCAGGTTCATGTCTCAAACCGGGAATAAAAGTCACACTTTTAGTCCGGGTTCATGTCTCAAACCGGGACTAAAGATTCTCGCACTGACGTGCCCCTGACACACCTCGGTAGCCGTTGGGCAGGGACCTTTAGTCCCGGTTGAAGCTACCATCCGGGACTAAAGGTTTCTCTAGTCCCGGACGCGAAAAATATCGGGACTAAAGCCAAATTTCAAAGTGGATCAAAAGTCGTTTCTCTACTAATGTGATCAAGGGCAAATTGGGCTTAAATGTCACTTCATCCATTCCAAATTGTGAGTCGATAGTGTTGCTGGGTTAAGCCACTACACGGCAGTGACGTTTACATATCACTGTCGGTGTTTTTATAAAGACTCGATAGTATTTTTATCGGTCATTGGATCCATCTAAATATCGCATCAGTTATTCTTCAACGTTAAACCCACCACCATTGTTCTAGATCTAGATTGTAAAAGCAGCATCCGAACGCTTTACAATGAAAGATGAGGTCCGTCCTACTGGGCGATTTAGTTGCAAGTAGTGGCTGATCCAGCGGTGGGGCTGCATGGGGGGTGGGGGGGATGGGGCTCAGCGGTGGTAGGGGACTCGAGCCCCCCCCACCCAAAAAAAATTCTGCCATTGAAGCACCGAGAGGAGGGGCTTAGATGCGTCTGAATGTAAAAGACGAGCAAAGGCATAACTACGGCCCTGCTAACACCATGGGCATAAATTAGATAGATGTTGGGCTCCAAAATCACTGCAAGAGATATGACTATGGCCCTGCTAACACCCCTATGGCACGCCGCTCAAACTGACACCATTACAGCGTTGTTGTGCCAGCCGACTGCAATGACGTCGTCTGTTAGCTCATCAGCACTTCAGGTAATCCCAGACCCTAATCATCTAGTGCCTAATGGTATTCCCTTATCTAATCAATAATCACTAGTTCACTTCGACCAATCACCAAGACAGTTGTGTTTCATGGCAGGATCAATTTGCTGAGCTTTACGACAAGGCTTGAAATTGCAGCAAACCAAAGAAATTGATGACCTTGACAACTTCAATCATACAGTTCTTAAATTGACAATGCATCTCATTCAAAGAGCAGAAATCTCTTATATCAGGTCTCACTTCCTTAGACTCAACAACCCAAACGAATAGAGCAATCTTCGATATTCCATTGGGCGTCAAGTGATGGATCTCAACGTTGTATGGATCTAGTATTTCTTCTAATAACTCTTGGACAGGAAACGAATCCTAGCAATAAAATTCGTCAGGCTGTGGCTTCGGACCGTCTCACTCTTTGGCAATCTTAATCTCCACTTAGAATCTTCTTTTCAATCCATGGGAGAAGTGCCTCCTCTATCATCAAAGATTTGCCAAATCGAAGAGACTTTGTTCCATCATCAACCAACTTAGAATCAGAGACTTCAACAGCCTGTCTTCGTCTTCAGAATCGGGTGTAGTCAAAGGTGGAAGCTCTTCAGCACCAGACATCTAAAATAAAAATGAAATAAAATAAACCATAACATAACAAACAAAACCAAGCGACTTTGTAAAGTGACTCAGAAATGACCATCACGAGGATCATGAACAACGAGCAACTTCATAACTTAGCTTCAAAAAAAGGCATCGTCTGACAAAAATAAGTGGCAAGACCTCTTGTTTTCAGCAAAGGGTAAAACACAGGGACCACAGGCGCAGTATATATACAAAGATATAGGCGGCTTTGGTTCAACTTATACCTGACTTCGGTCAAACTCTACCATCACAATTCAAAAAGTAGATACCGCTCATCTCTGAACTGCCAACGGCCAACTCCAAAGCTCGGGGACGGCGTTTTACCTTCATTTGAAATAGGAATTTTGTGGGATTCAAACCTTCGGAGCAGGCCTTCACCCGCGAGCAGACACATGCAAGTCCCCAGCGCTTCATCCTAAAACTAACAATTTCTTTGTTAATGCTTGTTTTAGAAGTTTCTTCATTTGAAGAAGCAAAGAAGAGGAAGCGAAGACAGAAGAATGACTTCGCTCAAACAGGAAGACAAAAAAGCAAGAGATGAAGTCACTCGACTCACTTCGTTGCCAATCAAAGGGCGAAGCCATCTAAGACACTTCACTTCAAGCGAAGTCAAAGGCAAGCAAGAGAAGATCAACTTGTTTTCAAGACGGGAAGCATTGCCACCAACAGCTCCTCTTTCGAAAATCATTTGAGATGTGTAAAACACTGAATCAAAGATGTAATGATCAGTTTGCCCCTAAGTGATAGAGGGGTTGTACTCAATTGAGTTGGGAGTATTTTAGACATTGCATAGAAAATAACGAAGGTTAGGACCTCTATACACTACGGGACACAGTAGATTTGCCGAGTGCTAGAGGCACTCGGCAAAGGCCTAAAAACACTCAGCAAACAGTTTGCCGAGTGTTACACTAGGCATCCAGCACACGGCATTGATTTGTCGGTAAACAGTGGTTTGCCGAGTGTTTTCTATCGGGCACTCGGCAAACAGTTTGCCGAGTGTTTATCCACACTCGGCAAAAATAAACTCTCGGCAAAAAATTTTGACGGGATGGAACGGCGACGTCGATTTCGCCGAGTGCCCGACGGAAAAAACACTCGGCAAAGTTTCTCAAGTTTGTCGAGTGTCACGAAGAAAACACTCGGCAAACTTTCTCAAGATTGCCGAGTGCCACGAATAAAACACTCGGCAAAGTTCTTCACGGTTACCGAGTGTCAGGAATAAAACACTCGGCAAAGTAAGTAAACTTTGCCGAGTGCCACAGCCATAACACTCGGCAAAGTTTAGACACTTTGCCGAGTGTCACGATAAAAACACTCGGCAAACAAGCGAGCAACAGTCATATTTTATGGTCACTTTGCTGAGTGTCCACTGGAATACACTCGTCAAAGCCAAAACACTCGGCATAAAGGGTTCCCAGAATGACAGAAAATGGTCTCTTCGCCGAGTGTTTTGCCTTGACACTTGGCAACTCCTCTGTTTGCTGAGTGTTACACTCGGCAAAGCGACCAAAACCCCCACTTTTTTTCTAATCTGTCACGTGTAACGGACCCTTCTCAATTCACAATAAACCATCACAATTCAAAATAAACACATCATCACATGCACAATTATATGTCACACGCATAATAAACCATCATCATAATTCACAATAAACCATCATCACAAGTCACAATAAACCATCATCACAATTTACAATAAACCATGGAACCTCTGCGACAAAGTCACAATTATATTTCACAAGTCACAACTAAGTCACAATAAGCCACAAATGGAAATATAATCACTGCGGAGGCCCATGGAACCTCTGCGACAAATCCGGGTCTTGAGACTGATTATTTGATGCCGCCGATTGATTCTGCACAAAAGAGAAGTATTTGAAACAGTGTTAGCTTCCTTTTTAAGTTGCAGGAAAATGATAATAGATTAACACAGGAGGTGAGCACGGGTTAAAATTTTTAATTTAATGATGCGAGCAACAGCAGCAAACTCCAGGGCTGCAGCACAGTTTGCATTACTCCAGGGCTGCAGCGAGTAACAAATATGACCATAGGCATTACTGTAGCTCCTTTTTCGGTGTTTAATAACACTAAATGCAGCTGCATGTGTGATGTGTTCATTCGCGTTTCCTCTAGGCTTCCTTACTGGAGGTTTCATGACGTTAGTTGTCCTGGACATAATATTAGGCAGCATTAATAAGCATGCATGCGAATATTATGACCTTTTTTTTTTGCAAACGTGCATAAGCACGTATTTTATAACATAATTATCTAAGAATTAAACGTGTGAGTGTCTGACAAGGCACTGTTACTGGGACCTAGTTGTGGTGCCATTCGCTGGGCAACGGAGAAGTGCTCATGGCTTTTGTTTACGCTACTATTCCAGGTTTTTGTATAGTATATAATATGGCCCTTGACACCCTTGCCTTGTTATCGAAGATGCTTGCCTTGTTTATTGAACTTGTTATGCAGCAAGCCAGCACTAATACTTGCTATTCAGCTAAGCTAGTACTGCCTCCGCAACTAGTTCTGTTAATGTATATCTCTCTCTCTTCAGCATCCAGTGGTTGTTTATGTCTGGCAGCTATTAGTGCATCACAAGGCAGAATAAAATGGTGGCAGATGCGGGTCATTACATTTGGAGGGGTGATGATTGAGATGAATGTGTTGGCTGCTTGCTTGGACTGGTGGATTCCCATTCCCAAATAGCCAACTAGCCATGGCAGGAACAAAAACAGAGCAGCGCGGCAAGTCGTCGGCCGCAATCAGCGCCGAAGATAGGAATAGTCGAATTAGAGGATGGTGGCTGGCTGGGTGTTGCAGCCTGGATCTTTTGTTTATGATCTCTCGCATCGCATCGCATGTTAGGTTTCTGGCGCCCAACTGGCCAGATTCCAAGCATCGTTTTCGGACTTGTCTGCTGGTGACTGGTGTGCACATGGGCTGGCCTGGACCTCCTGGAGTCTGGACAGACAGCCAGGCATCCCCCCATCTATCTGTCTTCTGGCATAGCTCGCCCCAGTACTTAAACTTCCCCAGTGGTTGCTTGCTAGCTGTTAGCTATTAAGCTAAATTCATGCCTGTTTGCTATTTTAGTAATCTATGTCCATGTATAACTTCGTTATAACCATTGATCATATAGCATCAAATTAAATAGGCAAATTAATTTTAATAGTGGCATACATCGTACGATTTTGATGTGCAGCATGGTAAATTTCAGATCCATCTAATATCTTGGTATAAAAAATAATAATAAATAGATCTAACATAAGGTGTCAAGTGACTCACATGAGTAGTTGTGGGTGGCTGAGGTGGAGGGAATAGCACCGGTGGCAGTGGCAAAGCTTGACCCATACTCGATGCAAAATTCTGCATGTATTGGAACATTTGGTCCATCCTCAACCGATTTTCTTCCTCTATCCTCTGCATCGTCTGCCGCTCGGCCGCCATCTTCGCCTCCATCTCCGCCATCCTCGCCTCCATCTCCTCCCGTTGCTTCATTTCTGCTTCCACCCGGGCCTATAACATTTCATCCCAATGTTACAATACAAAGCTGAAGTACGTAACAATCAGCGAACGATGAATAAATAAGAAATAACCTGGAGAGTCTCCATCTGAACTGCGTAGTGGTTGGCCGTGGGCGTATCGTCGGGCTCGAGCTCGTGCTCCTTGCTCGGATCTGGGAGAGAGTGGGAGTAGAGGCCGTGTCGAGTGTACTGTCGCCAATCCAGTACCGGCCATGCTTCTTGCCTCCTCCCACCCTCATCACGATTTCTCCATCAAGATCCTCAGTGCTCGGATCGAACTGTGGCCCATGAACTAGCCTTGCCATCGTCGTGTAGTCACTGACGCGGCTGTGGATGCTGGGATCGTTGTATGCCTCGGGCGGGTCCTCCGGGTTGAAGTTGATGTTTTCCGTTGCCTTGCCCTTTTTGGATAGAACCCATGCCTTGAACTGGGAGCAAGGCTGGCCCTCATGTGACGATGACTGCGGCAAAAATGCAAAATGATTAGAAATTATGCAGAATTGAGCGTTAGAATAAAGAAATGAATTCGCGTACCCATTTTTCCCTGTATTCGTCGAGGCTTACGCTGCCTTGATGGTGTGATGCACGTGGCATCAGCAAACGCCTGTCCCGGCAAGCGTTGTGCGTCTCCACCCACCCGGGCTCCACCCACTTGTCCACCATGTATTCCCAGCACTGGGCATGCTGAGCGCACCAGTACGGAGGCACCTACGTGATCAAGTGTATGACATATGAAAAAAATGAAATTAAGCGTAATTAATCTCATAAAAAGTAGGTATTAATGTTCTATATGTACCTGCAAGAATTGTTCCTTGGTCAGGTTCATTGTTCTTGCCTCTTCTTTTTTAACCTTCATCCGTCTGTAATGAGCATAGTAGTCGATGATGGCCTGGACGCGCGCCTCGTAGTGCATGTCCATCACGAGCTTCTTTGCGGCTTCTTCACAGATGGAGGCCGCCTTGGCCTCGTACCCCTCCTGGCATCTGTAGAAGTCCTGCATATAGACGCAATGTATACAGTCATTACTTCAAGAATGTCCAGTGAATGTGATGTATTGAGCAATGTAGCGCGAGGAATACTTACCCATAGCTCGCCCTTCACCCGCTCCGCCTTGTTGGGGAATACCCTGCCGTCACGATCAGTGGCGTCGAGGGCGGCGACGTAGTGGTCCCACGTGTAGGCCGGCTGCAGCTCTTCGCGGAACTGCACTAAGCCAGAAAAGTTTTGCCTGCACAAAAGGCCAAGGATGCCGTTGACCTTGCGGTTGTGATCACCCCCACTGACCTTAATCCAACCCCTGCCCAATTGATTAAGATAAATTATTAGTTTCCATTGTAATTTTCAACATATGAAACGAAAAATTATTGAGAACATCTAAAGTTACTTACTTTTTCCCAGAGGGTCGAACCATCGGGCGTCTCTCAAGAGGTATCGGTCGCCTCGGAAGGGTCGAGGGACCTCGCAACCAGACCTCGGAACCCAGTGCCTCCTCCACCTGCTCCTGCTCCTCCTGTACCTCCTCCTCGTCAGCAGAGGCGTGCGCGGAAGGTAGCTCCTCAGACGACGACGAGGGAGCTGTAGGCGACGGGGGCCTCGCCCCTTTACCTCAGACGACGACGAGGGAGCTGTAGGAAACTAGCTACATTAATTTTTTTTTAACAAAAAAACTATTCAGACAACCCCCAGCAGCATGAGAAAGATGGGAAAGGAAAACACCGTACATGTGCACCATTGATCAAAGTAATTTTTCATCGTTCTCTAGTTACCAAACACTCAACAGAATGTAATTTCCTAATGACCCTGCTGTTCTTTTGCCCAGTTGAAACTTCCAGAGAACTCAACATTTGTGAAACTGCAGATGATTACTGGGCAGCCTATGACAGGGATTCCCAGGTGAGTAAATGGCTGTACAATCATATATGTAGAGTACCAAAAGAACTAGTAGTAATCTAGCTTTCTACATTTCTACAGAGCAACCTGGCTGCAAATGCGTCAACATTCCCATCAGGAGTAACGGCCTTGGCAGACTATGTGCATGGGAAAGGGCTCAAACTAGGGATCTACAGTGATGCAGGGTAATCCTACTTATAGTAACAAAAGAACAGACACAAAGTCACAGAAAAATGTTCATCAAGATGCTTAAACTAGAAAAATGTTCGTCACAGAAAAATGTTCGTCTCTGTTCTATCCCTAATCTCCAAATAGTTATGGAAGTGAAGGAATGCAGTTATCAATCCAAAGCTAGACTAAATATTGTTAAATCCTTGGCGGCGCATTTAGAAAATCTTAACGGGGCGGGCGGCGCCGGTGGCGGGACGCCCCGGGGGCGGGGCGGGGCTCCGGGGGCGGGAGGCGCCGGTGGCGGGGCGGGGCACCGAGGGCGGGCGGCGCTGGGGGCGACAAGCGCCGGGGGCGGGCGCCGCTGTGGGCGGGGCGGGGCGCCGAGGGCAGGCGGCGCCGGTGGCGTTGCGGGGCACCGAGGGCGGGCGGTGCCGGTGGCGGGGCGCGGTGGGGCGGGGAGGCGGCGGCGGGTGGCGGCGTGCGGTGCGGCGTGTGTGTGAAGGGTCGGGCGCGGTGGGGCGGGGGTATATGAACGCATATGCCGAGTGCCAAGATCTGGAGCACTCGGCATTATTTTTTTTTAATGTTTCATTACGGGCCGATACTGTGCAGTGGGGCCGGTCGACGAAGTTACCAAGTGTCCTTTATATGACACTCGGCAACTGTTCTTTTCGCCGAGTGTCAGGTACACAACACTCGGCAAAATAAATCTATATTTTGCCGTGTGCCAAGATCTGGGGCACTCGGCATTATTTTTTTTAATGTTCCATTACGGCCCGATACTGTCTAGTGGGGCCGGTCGACAAAGTTGCCGAGCGTCCCTTATATGACACTCGGCAACTGTTCTTTTCGCCGAGTGTCAGGTACAAAACACTCGGCGAAATAAATCGATATTTCATGCTCCACCGTCCTCCTTCTTCATAGCGTGTTCTACTAAATTTGTTACGATGTAATTGAAAAATACCTCGTCAAATTCACTCAACAATGCATATTTGATTTTTCTACGAATATTAATCCATTATTTCATGCAGTTATAGCTCAAATTCAATATATATAATTAAAATTCTATAATTGCAGTTAATAAATTAAAATTATCAAACTGATCTGAAAAATTACCAAAATTTGACGTGAACGAACCTATGTTGTCTATTGCCTATACAAAAAGTTTTGAAGTCAAACCCCGATTCGACCGTCACTTTGACTCTAAATCTTATCGGATCCTTCGAAACGCTACGATTCTTGTACGGAGATGCTTTTGTTTGTAAAGGTCTTACGTGACAAATTGTGTGAAACCTTCTCAATTTTTTTCATAGTCTCCACGTATGATACCAGGAGATCTTGACAAATCTCGTCATTTTCAGACTTCGTTTGCTTTTTTTTAGAATTTAAAAACCATCCGGCCACACATTCGTGGGCGTGTTTCCTGAATAAAATGTTCGAAAATTCTTTTCATTTCCCTAGTAAGGCCCCAAAATGAACTCAATAACATGAATATGATTTCTCCACTGAATTTATTCCATTATTTGTATAACTTTCAGTTCAAATTTGACTTAAACCAAAAAATTCCTCTAACAGCAATAAATTAATTAAATATAGCAAATAGATGGAGAAATATATCAAATTTTAACATGTAGTACCAAATGATGTATGTGGAGAGTAGAAAAAGTTTGGAGAGAAAAAAAAAGTTCATTTTGGGGCAAACAAATTAGTTTGCCGAGTGTCAATAAAAAAACACACGGCATAGTTTGTCTTTGCCGAGTGTAAACAAAAAAACACTCGGCAAACAAATTAGTTTGCTGAGTGTAAACAAAAAACACTCGGCAAACAAATTAGTTTGCCGAGTGTCAATAAAAAACACACGACATAGTTTGTCTTTGCCGAGTGTCTCTAACGGACACTCGGCAAAGTTCTAACTGTAGGACGGCGCACCCGACGGCCGTCGGATGGTCGCTGCACGCCCAGCGCACGTGACTCCAGGTTGCCGAGTGTCCATTGTTGCCGAGAGTTTTTTTGTAGTTTGCCGAGTGTTTTATATTTGGCACACGGCAAATGTGTCTTTTACCGAGTGTTTTACATTAGGCACACGGCAAAGTTTTAGTTTGCCGAGTGCTATATGTTTGCCGAGTGTTTTATTAAAAACATACAATAAACTTTGCGTTTGCCGAGTGCCCGATGGAATACACTCGGCAAACCGTAAGGCACTCGGCAATCCTACTATTTCTGGTAGTGATAAATACCTCTGGACATGAACTATTCACGAACATTAAATGATTATTCAATTGAGTTTACTCTATTCTCTGATGCTTGTGTGAGTAATCTCAAACAAGGCCCGTGGAAATGATCTTTTATTTACCTTCAAAAAGGTTGGTAATTCATTGGGATAGTTCTGGTGTCTAGAATGTACTTGAACAAATTACTAGTGAGGTCAACGTGGCCTCACGTAGAACTTGTGCCATGCCCAATACAACACGCATTCATACACACACTTCTTGGACTGTCCAGAGTGCTAGTAGTTAATTTCGGTACAATCAGTTAGCAGCTTCCATTATATCCTTTTTGACACCTTAAAAAAATATACTATAGTGCATTCCTCCTGAAATATTTCATTCCACCAATTAATCCCATATACAGGAGAAAATAACAAAGCATTCCGGGCCATTCTAGAACTATATCTCAATTACATATATCGCTACTATATATACTGCTACCTGGCGCTTCAAAGCACGTCAACCAAATTTCAAACATGGCTGCCATGTTATTCCTGATCCTGGCGCTCATCATGATCTCCTTCCTCGCTACCCCCGTCGTCTACTCCGATGGCCCTGCCGCAGGCTTCCGTGCCACCATGATCCGCACCGAGAAGGCCATCAACTTCACGCAGGCCGCGCGCAGGTCTCACGAGCGCATGTCCATGCTCGCCGACAGGCTCGACGCGGCCTCCGGCTCCGGGCGCGTGACCACGCAGGCACCGCTGCAGGTGGACGGTGCCGGATACGAATACAACATGGAGCTGTCCATCGGCACGCCGCCGCAGAAGCTGCTAGCAATGGCCGACACGGGCAGCGACCTCACCTGGATCAAGTGCGGCGCGTGCACCAACTGCACCCCCGCGGGCGGCCCCTCTTACTACCCTGGCATGTCGTCGTTCTCCATGCTGCCCTGCTCCGACCGTGACCTGTGGCTTCGGCGGCGCGGAGTGCGAGTACGTCTACGGCTACGGCCTCGAGGCTGATCCCCACATCTACACCACACCAGGGGGTTCCTCGGCAACGAGACCTTCACGCTCGGCGACGAGACGACCCCGTGTTGGGCGGCGAATTCGTGCCGGGCGTCGGCTTCGGCTGCACCACCGTGTCCGAGGGCATCTACATCTACAGCGCGTGCTCCGGCATCGTCGGGCTCGGCCGCGGGCCGCTGTCCCTCGTCTCGCAGCTCAACGTCGGCGCGTTCTCGTACTGCCTCAGCGGCGGCTCCACGACGAGCCCGCTCTTGTTCGGCTCCCTCGCCGCCCTGACGGGCGCCGGGGTACAGTCGACGCCGCTCCTCGCCGGCACCGGCATACTACTCCGTCAGCCTGGAGCGCATCTCGGTCGTCGAGGTGGCGACCGTCGGCCCCGGGAGGAGTGGCTACGGCATGGTGCTCGACTCCGGCACGACGTTCACGTACCTTGTGGAACCGTTCTACATGCTGGCCAGGGCGGCCGTGCTGAACCAGACGACGCTCGCCAGCGTGCCCGACAGGTACGGCTTCGAGGCGTGCATCCAAGCGTCCGGCGGTGGTGTCTGGGACGTTTTCCCGGCAATGGTGCTGCACTTCGACGGCGCCGACATGGCCCTGCCATCATCGAGCTGCTTTGGGCAGGTCGACGACGGCGGCGTGATGTGCTGGATGTGGATGGTGCAGAGATCGCCGAGTCTGTCCATCATTGGCAACGTCATGCAGAGGGACTACCATATACGGCAGTGGCGGAGCCTGAATCAAATTGTAGGAGGGGCCAGTTTACCAATTAAACCCAAGTCTATCTATATCTATATCTTCTATATTTTTTAGGGTAAAGTACACTTTACAACCCTCAACTTGCACCAAAGTTTGATTTTCAACCTTCAATTATGAAACCGGTCAAGAAACACCCTCCAACTATCAAAACCGGACGAATTTGGTCCTCGGCCGGTTTCAAAAGCGGTTTTCTATTTTTGAGAGGCGCCGAAATTTTAAATTATTTTTTTGAGCATCTTAACGTCCTCAAATAAAAAAACTCAAAACTACATAGTGACGATGCAAAGTTTGGAGCATCTTTACTATAAAGGAGCCAAAGAATTGGAAATATTTTGTCACCAGAAAAACATCCTACCCACCTTAGATTGACAAGTGGACCTACGAGAGGAGAAAGGCAGGAACATATAAAACACCTGTGTTTCACGTTGCCGATGACTCCTCGTCGTTGTTTTTTTTCACCCAGGCGAGCCTACCCGCCCACCTGTACCCTCTCGCGCTCCTCATGCGCCGCCGCGGCCGCCCTGTCATGCGGGAGTTACAGTTACGCAATCGGCGCGGGGGCGTCCGCCCACGGCTTGCGTACCCCTCCCGCTCTCATGTATCCGGTATCCCATGCAAGAGTCGCCTCCCTCTCCACCCCGATCGCCGTGCGATCGCGCGTCCCAGAGGCTAGAGCGTCGCTCATCAAAGGGAACATGCTGGAGTCGCCGCCGTCGAGGCGAGAGGCGGGAGGACGTCGCGGCCACCGCCAGGATCATCGAGCTGTCCAATGCGATGGCTGGCGCCATCTTCCTTCCGACTACGTATACCCGGTGTCCGGGTCGACGCGGCCGCCGTCCGGGCGGAGCAGGGAAGCAGAAGCGCCGCCCTCAGCCGACCGACACCCGCGGCGGCACAACTCCACCACGCCCGCCGAGCAGGAGGCCATGGCGTCCGCGTGCAGGTTCGGCGGCATCGACGAGCTCAACCACGCCACGGTCCCGGCCGCCATCCGCACACCGGTAGGTTCGACGCCCGGTTCACCGAGGCCCAAATGGTGGATGGAACACATGCGCGCCTGGCGTCCATGAACAAGGCTACCAAGGCACCCACGTCCCCGCGGTGGTGCTGCGCGACCTCATGGAGAACCCGGCCTGGTATGCTCTGGACGCCCAGGATTGGTTCCACTTCCACGTAGGATCTTGTTGCGCGGTGAGTGCCCTAGGGCCGGGATTGGGCTTTCGTTTGGTCTTATCTTATTTAACTGTGCTATGACTCAGCATCTGCTCGTGTTCGAAGGAACTTTGGAAAGCTACTGGTGGTCGTTGTGTGCGTAGCCAACACGCAGTTCAAAGGGAGAGGTCCGTGTGATTAGAGGCTTGCTTTGTTGCTGTTTTACTCCTGATGAATCTGCAACTTTGATTACAAAGTTCTCAAGTTTTATTTCAGGCAAGATTGTTGGTGCACTACCGGAAACAGCAGATTTACCGAGTGCCAAAAGCTTTGCTGAGTGTATTCCATCGGACACTCGGCAAAAAAAGTTGTTTGCCGACTGCATCAGAAACCACACTCGGCAAAACAAAGGCACTCGGCATACCAATATCTTTGCCGAGTGCTGAAAAAAGACCACTCGGTAAACTAGGAAAAAACACTCGGCAAAACAGAGACACTTGGCAAAAAACTGCCACGTGGACATCCGTCAGCTAATGTGCCGGCCGTTAGGAGTTTACCGAGTGTTCGTTAGTGGCACTCGGCAAAGAAGTAAGTTTGCCAAGTGTTTTTCTTTAGCACTCGGCTAAGAAATAATTTTGCCGAGTATTTTTTTTGGCGCTCGACAAATAAATAAGTTTTTTTTCTCTTCTGACCTTGAAACTTTTTCTACTATCCACATACAACATGTGGTACTCTATGTTAAGATTTGATATATTTCTGGATCTGTTTGCTATATTTAATTAATTTATTGCATTTCATGGAATTTTTTGGTATAAGTCAAATTTGAACCGCAAGTGATTCAAATAATAGAATAAAATGAGTAGAAAAACGATATTCATATTATTGAGTCTGGTGTGAGGCCTTACCCAGGAAATGAAAAGAAATTTCGAACATCTTGTTTAGGAAACACGACCATGAACGTGTGGCCGAATGGTTTTTAAATTCTAAAAAAAGCAAATGAAGTCTGAAAATCATGAGATTTGTCAAGATCTCGTGATATCATACATGGAGACCGTGGTAATAGAGAACATAGATTGATTCATGTGTAATTTTGGTAAATTTTTAGATCCGTTAGATAATTTTAATTTATTAAGTGCAATTATAGAATTTTAATTGATATAAATTGAATTTGAGCTATAACTGCATGAAATAATAGAATAATATTCCTAGAAAAATCAAATATATATTGTTCAGTGAATTTGAGAAGGTATTTTCAAAGTATATCAGAATAAATTGAGGAAAACACGTTATGGAAAAGAAGGAAAATGAAAAAAAAAAGTTTACGAAGTTTGCCGAGTGTCCCTAAGATGGCACTTGACAAATATGTAGTTTGCCGAGTGTCAGACCTAGGACACTCGGCAAACAGATTCACGGGCCCCACACATGCGCAGTAGTTTAGGATTTAGAAATGGGAAATAAATAAAACGGGTTTGTCGAGTGCCCGCTATCTAACACTCGACAAACCTGTAGTTTGCCGAGTGTCAAAACTGGGACACTCGGCAAACAGCTTTACGGGTCCCACACACGCGTAGTAGTTTAGGTTTTGAAAATAAAAAAAACAAAAAACGGGGGTTTGCCGAGTGCTAGATCGCGGGCACTCGGCAAACCTCCCTCGTAACCACCCCAGTCCCGTACTCGGCCGCACACACACTCACACACAGCAGCGCCCACACCAGCCCATGCCGTCGGCCTCGCCGCCACCCCTGGCCCCCATGCCGCCCCTGGCCCCCGCTCGCCCGGCCTCCCGCGCCGCCGCCGGCCCCCAACCCCGGGCACCGCCGTGCTCCGCCATGACGTGGGCTGTGTTGCGACCTCCACCCCGGCCGTTGCGAGCCGTGCCGTAGGCTGCAAGCGACGTAGGCGAGCTCCGCTACGGGCTACGCATGGGAGAGGTCTGCCACGGCGCTCTCGCTCGCCTGCTGATCGGGCGGTGCCTCCAGGGATCGCGGTGAGTCAGTTGCAACAATTTCCTGCTCCCGAATGTATAGTTGGTCACAAATTTTTGTTTAGTCTTAGTGCACATTCTAGTAATTCTTATTTCCATCGAGGGCAATGCTAGTTATTCATATAGGTTGATCACAAATTTTTGTTTAGTCTTCCGGATCCTTGTTTTAGCGCCGCCACCCCTCCGTCCTTTCTTCCCCAATCTTACATCCGCCGCCGTGTAGTCCCGTCGCCGCATCTGCTGGCCAGTGCGACATCATACTTAGTCATGTCCGATTTCATTTCTTGGTTCAAACAGAAGGTACTGTCCAATTTGGCTCATACTTAGTTTGACATTACAAGTTGCTCGTATGTGCGACTAATATAACGAACTACCCTGCTTGAACTTATAGGGACAAACCAATGCGTCTATGAGTGCCGAGTTGAGACAGGTTGCCGATGGTTGTGCCTATAGGGTTAGGTCATTTACCGGTTATGACGTGAATGGATATCGCTTTCACACAACAAGCCACGAGCAGAGTCGGCCCAATCGAAGAACCACAAATACCAGAGTTTTTACGCAAAGCTTAGATGGGGTTGAGTGTTACGAAAGAATTGAAGAAATATACGAACTCATGTTTCATGGTTGCAAACCTCTTAATCTCGTTATATTCAAATGCCATTGGTTTGATCCTGAAGTAGTGAGGCGAACCCCTAATCTTGGGCTAGTTGAAATTCGACAATCATCCGTCTTACCAGGAGACGATGTCTATATTGTGGCTCAACAGGCCACGCAAGTTTATTATCTCTCATACCCGTGCCAAACTGTAGACCGTCTTAAGGGTTGGGATGTTGTGTACAAGGCATCGCCACATGGTAAACTACCTGTCCCAAACAATCAAGATTATAACATAGACCCCAACACATATGACAGAGAGTTCTTTAAAGAAGATGGGCTCCAAGGGAGTTCTAAGATAGACTTAACCAAACCTCAGGGTATGGAAGTAAACAATGAAAGTGCTGCTGATGAGGACGCCAGAGATGAGGTTTAGAATGTGATGGGCTTAGAATTACTTCAGCGATTACATCTAAGCAATGACGGTGATGATGACATTCCTCCTTCAGAGCACAAGGATGATTATATTGACATGCGTGATAGTGATGATGAGACTTATGATCCAGCTAATCCCGATCATGATGATTATTTCTAATACATGTATGATCCATGCTAATTGATTTATTATTTGTCATACCTTGTTATTTTCTAAGTATGTTTTGTTTATTTTGCATCTATTTTGATGTATTATCTGTGTTAATTGGTTTACTCTTTTTAATTATAGGTGATTGAACAATGGTGGGTGGTATGAGGAGGATAACGTCGCTTTACTCAAAAGCGACAGCGACGCATAAAGGGTCCGATGTAGCTGAGGGGTCCAAGATGAGACCTCGGGGTAGACCCAAGGGTCGAGGGAAGGGTGGAGGCAAGACAAGCCCACCGTCGCCTGTACCTTCGTCGCCGTCTGAGTTACCTTCTGCTCACTCATCCTCTAAGGAGGAGGAGGTACAGGTGGAGGAGGAGGCAGGGGTGGAGGAGGAGGCAGGGATGGAGGAGGAGACAGGGGGAACCTCTTCCTCTACTTTGTCGTGTGTGTGGTTGCGAGGTCCCTCAACCCTCCCGAGGCAACCGATACCTCTTGAGAGATGCCCGCTGATTCGACCCAATGGAGACAAATACGTAACTTTAGATGTTATCACTAATTTTTCGTTTGATATGTTCAAAATTACAATAGAAACTAATAATTTATCTTAATCACTTGGGCAGGGGTTGGAGGAAGGTCGGTGGGGGTGATCACACATGCCATGTGAAAGGCATCCTTGGTCTTTTGATCAAGGAAAAGTTCCATGGCCAGGTGTAGTTCGGTGGAACTATCGACCCGACCTACACGTGGGCCCACTATGCCGCCATCCCCGACACCCCTGATTGGGATGGTAGGGTATTCGCCGCCAAGGCGCAGCGTGTCAAGCTGAGCTTTGGGTAAGTTTTTCTCGCACTACATTGCTCAATACATCGCATTGAATGGACATTCTTGAAATAATGACTAGATACATTGTGTCTATATGCAAGATTTCTTTCGATGCGAGGAGGGATACGAGGCCAAGGCGGATGCTATGGCTGACAAAGCCACCAAGAAACTCATCAAGGACATGCACTATGAGGCGCGCATCTAGGCCATGATCCAATACCACGCGGAAATTCTTAGAGAGAGGATCCCTAAAAGTGCGGCAAGAACCATGAGCCTGACCCCAAAACAATACCTAAAGGTAAATATAGAACATTAATACTTATTTTTTTCTAAGATTAATTACGCTTAATTTCATCTTCTTATATGTCATATACTTGATGACATAGGTGCCTCCATGGTTGTGCGCCTATGATCTGTAGTGTTGGGCCCGGATGGTGGATAGGTGGTGCGACCCTACGTGGGAGGAGAATCACAACGCTTGCTGGGAGCGGTGTTTCCTGATGCCGGGTGCACCATGCCATCAAGGCAACCTCAACCTCTCAGAATTCGTGGCTAGATGGGTACGTGAATTCATTTCTTTATTCTAACGCTCAACTCTACATAATTTCTAATCATATTGCTTTTTTTACAGTCGGTGGCACATGGTGGCAAGCCTTGCTCCCAGTTCATGGCATATGCTTTGGTCCACAAGGGCAAGGCGACGGCCGACATCGCCTACAACCCGGAGGACCCGTCCTCGGTGTACAACAATGAGACCGTCCATAGCCACCTCGATGGATACACATTGATGACAAGCGAGGTCCATGTCCAGAGTATGATCCGAGCGCCCATGACCTTGATGGAGAAGTGGTCATGAGTACGGGAGGAGGTAAGAAGCATGGCCGGTTCTGGATTGGTGACGGCACAATCGACATGGCCAGTACTCCCACTCTCTTCCAGATTCGAGCATGGAGCACTCATTCTAGTCCGGCAATACGCCCACGGCCGGACACTACATGGTTCTAGATGAACGCACTCTAGGTTATTTCTGTTTTATTCATCGTTCATTGATTTTTATATGCTATTGCATTGCATTGTAACATTGGGATGAAATATTGTGGGCTCAGCTAGAACAAGAAACGACGCGCCAGGAGGAGTTAGAGGTGAAGATGGAGGCAGAGCGGCAGAGGGCGGAGGTAGAGCGGCCGAGGATGGAGGCAGAGCGACAGAGGATGGAGCTGCAGATGTTTGAATATATGAGGGGTCTTTACGCTGCAATTGGTCAACCTCCACCACCGATGCCAATCCCTCCTCAGCATACATTGGATTAGTGCAATTACACCTAGTAATCATGGCTAAGATCATCATTGTATCTACACAGAAGGGATATTACCAAGGAAGATTGAGGGCAGAGCTCATTCTACCTTCATAATCCGACCCTACGTGCGCCTATATTTGGGGAGTGGAGTACAAAAAACTCAATAGGAGTGTCACATCCATGATCTATCACATGGCCTAGAATATAGGGTGTATCCGTAGGTAAATAACGTATAAGCACCACGCTTACACAATGTCGACCACCCACCTTGTGTACATCAGAGTGAGCGCTATACGAACTTATGCATAAACACAATGATAAACTAGCTATACTAAGTATATAACCAAAGTAGACGATGAACATCATAATGAAGAACATGAATAAGATGAATATTGATATTGTCATAACAATTGTAACTAGCATATAAAAATAATGGAGAAACAAAAGAGAGAGGGATACAAGAGTTTATACCAAACTACGCTCTAAACAAGGTCGGGAATCCAAGCGAAGTTCTGCTTGCCTCCCTCTAGATCTATCCTAACTAGCTATGCTATGGAGGAGGAGGACCTCTAAGGAGATTAGGGTTTCTGTCTTCAAATGACTTGATGACTTATCAGCCAGGGGGGATAGGGGTCTGGTTATATAGTCCTGAGGGTCCAACGTGAGCCCTTGGATCAAACCGACTTAAGCAACGGCCTAGATGCATCCTCAATGGCGGTGGGAGACCGCCTCTCAAAGTTGACTGATAGGTGGGGCCATGGGGGGCTAGGAAGCCCCACCTGTCAGCAAGTGGGTCCCCGCTTCGGTGGTTCGCCTTCTGGATGCTTCTAGAGCATTCCCACATAGGTACCATGGTGGCATTCCATATTTTCCTTTGACGTTTAGATCCTCCTTGGTGGTTTTCTGATTAAGCCCTACTGGAAACACAGATTCACCAAAACTTATGGAATTTATTAGTTTAGACCTCTAGATCTTCATTGGTGATTATATTCATGCCCTTATGCATGTTTATTTGACGGTTTAAATTGGTTGTTAACTACCATCAATAGAAACCTTGTTTAGTGCCACATTCTTTTATGAGGACCACAACCATCTCTCGCTCCTTGTTTGTAAACTTTTTGGGAGGATAGTTGTGGATACCTTTGTTTTTTTCACAAATATTACAAATCTCGTAGTAGCATTGTGGTACTAACCTTGCAGCTTGAACATTAAAGCTAAATGTTTGGTGGTGAAGCTGGGAACTATACCACCACTGATAGCTGCAAGATGAAGTTCCTAAGGTCAAGCTTGTGCCCTAAATTAAGCACCACTGGGAGATACCTCGGATTATCATAGAAAAAAATAATATATATAATTATCCTATATATATATATTACTAATTATAAGAAAAAACACTTTTCTTATCAATAAAAGCAAGAACATGTTTTCAAGTTAGTATGCACCTTCGGGTATTCTTGTCGCTAACCATTTTAGGTTGAAACTAAGAAGAACAAGGGACATACGATACTAGAGAATATGAGAGCTACATCAACTGAAAACCTTGATGGCCTTCGATAAGGGAACACACTCAAACAGGAGATTCCGACCAAACACACTTGACTTTTACACAAAAGTCTAAGTGTGGGGGAGGATGTAAGAGCCTCACTACAAGTTCCATCCATATGAAAGGTCATCCAAAAAAATGATGATGTCAGCTCTACCTTACTAAAAAAAAGAAAAAAAGAAAGAAAAAAAGAGAGCTATGAAAAAAAGAGAAGAGAAAAAAGGTGTTGGAAACAAAAAGAGAAAAAATATATGAGATATGTAAAAAAAGAGGGAAAAAGAAAATATATATGATAAAAAATCTATAAAAATTATATATATTTATAATATATATATAATAATAATAAAAGAAGAGAGAGGAGCCACAAGTCGGGTGCTCCTCCTCTAGACCTTTGCTACTACCACCAAGGGCCATGGTCCATACACACTGGCCTAGCCTTGTTGCTCGCCTGGGTAGGGCAGTCAAAGTCTCCGATGCAGCAGCTCCATAAGCTTCCATCTATGCTGCTGAAAAAGTACACCCAGGTATGCAAAGGTAAATACATGTTCACAAAACTCATATTTATCTCCATGAGAATATATCTTGCTCATGCTTCTCTTGTTTATGTTATAATACTCTTGTTTCGATGTATTCACTCAAGGTACATCCATAGGCTTTTTAAATTAAGCATGGTGCTTAGGTTAAAATGGTCTTCTTTAATCAAATTTAGACATGGTGTTTAATTTTGATTAATGGACTTTAGTTATTATTTTCATAAACAAAAGAAGTAATCTAAAATGGAGATGAATTAAGGCTATGTTTATCTCTAGCATTGTTTGAATTATGCTAAAAAGATAAAAAGTTGGGTGAACAATAAAAAAAATATATACATAAGCAAAAAATATATAAATATGTTTTTCTATAATAATAATAAAAAAATAATAAATAAAATGATGATGATGATGATGATAATAATAATAATAATAAATAATAAAATGATTTAGGCACCCTGGTATTCAAGACCAGCAGAGCCCTTGTTTGTTTCTTTTGTTTTCTTTTATTAAATAAAACTGGTACAAGAATAAGTGTGGGGAGAACTCTCAAGTAGAACAACTACACATTTGAGAACTCCGCCCACAGGATGCACAACCTCAAACGATCATCATGCAGAAGGACAGGAAAAATAGCTTCATAGAGGATTGGTTAAACCTTTGGTTTAGCCAAACCACACCTAAATCCCTTAAACTCCTTCCTCAACAAACAATGGTTTGTGCAACACTACCCTCACTCCCTATATTTCTATTTAAATAGATAAAGGATAAAATTGAATAAATTTAAAAATGCAAACTAAAAAGTGATGCTCCATCTCCATGTCATCCTATGATTAAAAATTTGCATACTCTTTATTCCTTGCTAATATTCCTACACTTGTGAACAACTTATCATATGGACCCCATTTTATCTAGGTGATTGGAATATGAGATATAGTAGGATAGAAATGAAACTTGCTCACTTTTGCAAAGTACTTGGGATTTATTTTACAAAGAAAAAAACTCAATTAGCATGCTCCTCAAATGACATTTAAATACCTACCAAGGACAAAATATGAATTCCTTTCAAACCTTGTTTACATGCTACTTACTTTTGTACTGAGCTTTGTCAAAATGTTGTGATACTTTGTGAATAAATATTTCATGCTTTCATGATTCAAGAGCACATACACGCCACCTGTCGATGTTTTACCACCGATAGCCTGCCACGGGGGGTACCCGGGGCTGTATGTTCGGGCTTCGGCGTATGCCGAACTCGATGGTTAACGCAAGAGACATCCGATTTATCCTGGTTCAGGCCCTCGATCGTAGATCGAGCAATAACCTTACGTCCAGTCGGCCTTAGCCTTTGCGTTGGATTGATTGTCAAGTGTTGTGTCGTACAATTGTCGTCTCTCTCAGGAGCCCTGCCCTCCTTTATATAGTCAGGAGGCCAGAGTCCTAGTCGGTTTACAATGAGATTTCCTAGTAGGATTTCTTAATAGTTCTACTACTAAGATTACATGGGAAGAATCCTAGTCGAACTAGATCTTCTCTCTCCCTTGCGGGGTATCCTGTGGGTCCTGCATCGACAAGCCCCCGAGCACTTCATGGTTGAGCTCTGAAAGTCTCGCTTTGCTCCTTCAAGTCTTGTTGAGTAGGAACAAGATGTCATCCGAGTGCTTTCTGGAGTGAAACCTTGTAGCGCTTCTTGGGATCTTCGAGTGATGATTGCTTTTCTGAAGAAAAAATACATCCATCTTGGTTGTTGTAACAGAACCGACCAAATCATAAGAACGTAAGTACAAAAACAATCACCGAAGCGATCAAATTCCTGTACTTAAGCTCCCATAATCCCGGTAGTCCGGAAATCACGAAGGATTTCAACCAACTTTCGCCATACAAACCAAGATCGTAATGATTCAACACAACACATCATCTGTTACAACATTTGACAAATAGCATTCGGATTACATCCATCAGAGTTGAAATAGAATATTACAAACCAAGTTTGAGTGCGCGGAAGCAACATAGTTTAGTACAAAACATCACGGTTTCAAATACATTGCCAAGTCTGAGTCATGTCCCACAAAAGCATTATCAGGTACGAGAACTAGTAGAGACCGCGCCCAACGGTCTAGTCTTCATCCCCAGTAGGGAGAAGGCAGTACTTGCAGCAACCAAAGAAGAACTGGTCATCTGCAACAGGTGGGAAATAAACCCTGAGTACAAGGAGGTACTCAGCTAGACTTACCCGTCTAAAACAGAAATAAAAGACACCAAGGATCATGCAAGGCTTATGAGGTGGGCTAGCTTGACACAATTGCATAAAGAGCTTATAATTATAGTAACTAATTTAAACTTCGCATCAAGCTTATCATCATTTACCTGTCCACTAGATTTGCACCTGTACTAGAGCACTCACTTATTAGGAGCAATCAATATTAACCATAGCAGGTATAATAAGGCTTTCATCATCATATCATCATTTCCGAATCATTAAGTTGTTTAGGGTATCTACATTGGAGATAAGCCCGTCAAGTTCTCACTAACCGGGAGAGACGGCGATTCGAATCGAATTACAACTCAGCTGAGGGGGTATTCCTAACCCTTACCCTGGCATACTTTGCAAGAGTAGCCGTGGGTCACCTTTGGGACATCTCAGGAACCAAATTCGCGGGTTCGATCGGCTTGACACTCTCGTGGATTACCATTCTCGCCAGGGCGACCGGGACTTTTAAATCACCGCCTTGGACTCACGCCTCGGCTCCCTTCCGAGGCGCACTTTATACTTATCGACTCCCGGCTGAGGTGAGCTACTCAACCCATGGGTCGGTCATCGGGCCGACCAACTAAGAGAGAGGCATGAGTTCAACATGAACAGGAAAGGCTCCAAGATCCAGTCCTTAATCGACACAGACGGAGTCACTGCAAACCGGCAAGCCTCCGCCCGGTCTTAATTTCAATTTAAGCCAGGTTCTTTTCCACGATAGCAAATATAGCCAACCGTGCCATATGTATCTTCCTATATCTCGCAGGTGACAAGAAATCACCCGACTTCTACCGTGTTAAAGCAGGGATAAGCACTACGCGAACCTGAGCTACATAGGATTCAGGGTATAAATATCTGGACAAGGATTGGATAACCAATGCAGCAAGTGTTTACATCCAACACCTAAACTTAATGCAACAATATATATATATAATGTAACATTAATACTTAAAACTGAATTTTGGAAATTAGGAGGCTTAATATGCTCTGGGGCTTGCCTTTCACAAAGTTGCAAGGACGGTGGTCTGGGCACTCAACGGCGACCTCGTCTGGCACTTCTCCTGAAGGCTGCTCCTCCTGAACTTCCGGCGTCGGCTGCTGCTGCTCGCTCGGTTCCTCGAATTCCAGCAGGGTTACTCCTTCCGGTACACCTATTGCATGCCGATGCAAATGATAAATATCATGGATGCATAAGGAATGACATGATGCTCATGATGAATGAATCACAGTGAGTGTTTACGAAAGCATCACTGGACACTCGTTTACCGAGTAAGACTAGCCCTATTCAAATCACTTTAAGCATGTATCTATCTTAACTTAAAGAACAAGATTAACTTACCTAACTTGGATAACCTAAGATAAAGATGCTCATCTTCGGTTAAGGGTCTAACACCTAGGAACATTACCACAAACTTAGCATAGTAAAGGTATACATAATTTAACATTTAGAGTTTCATATGCATACAAGTAGTTACTTAATTCAATCATAACAGGAGTTCTACAATTCCAAATGACTTGCATGAGGACATTCTGGAAAGCTTATGAAATTGTCTACAATTCATTTGTAAACATCAAAGCATGATTCTTAAGTTAACCAAATCAATTTTCAGTAAACCTAGAATCTGTCCCGCAATGACAGGGTTGCTAACTTAATTATTTAATGATGATGCAAAAGCATAATTTGATAAATCCAAGTTTACCAACTTGTTTTTCATACCTAAGAAACATCAGAAAGTATATGGCAAACTTCTAAATAATTTATTTAATATCCATTTCCAATTTATTTAGTTAATTAGGTGATTAAAGCAATATATAGTAAAACTATTCATAAAATTCTACAAAAATTACAGTAGCTATCTCATGCTGCACATGGGCTACCATAAAAATTTCAAAGCCATTGAGCAAGTATAACAGTCTACACAAAAATGATAAGGCATAATGGCTTAAAATGGCATAATTAAGAAACCCTAATGAAAAGTATCAAGCAACAGATTTCACATTTTTCCTAGCATCATTCTAGCATAAGAATAGTACTCATCAAATTTTACCTTCACTGGATTTATATAAAAATTATGAAAATTCATACAAGATACATCCATTAATAAAAGGAAATTCTATAACTTAAAAACTACACATGTACTAGCTCTGAAATTTTAACCAGAGCTTCTAATAATCAAAAATAGATGACCCACAAAATTTCATAATTTTTGGACCACAGAAACTCAAGATAAAATTCAAACAAGTTTGCATGCTTCTAAAACACATTTGAAACTCCTATTTAATTCATCCAATTTTTCTAAAACATGTGCTCCTATTATATTTTTATTAAATACTAGACATGACCAGGAACTTAACAAAATTAGAACCACATCATTTGGATCTATTTACTAGGAGCTACATATTTTTGAATAACAACACCATTCAATTGAAATAATAAAGCAAAGCAAAATACTGAAACAAAACTTCGGCCATACTAAGGCCAGCCCAAGGAACGCATGCCCACGAATCTACGATCGCGGCCCAAGACGACGACGCTGCCCAAGATGTTCTCCCACACATGTGGCAATGGTTTTGACAATGGACCAGCGTCGGCCGAGAGAAGCGAGGGAGGCGGCGGCGGTGGCGTGAGCTTCAGCCGACGGCGACTTCTCCGGCGACGAGGAGAGTACCTTCGTGACAAATCCACGACCTCCCGCGTTGATTGGTGCCCCAATCGCTCTCTCTACCGGTCCCTAGGTACGTCGGCCATGGCGCACGGCGGCTCGGCCATGGCGCACGGCGGCGCTCCGGTGAACCCCGGTGCTAGGTACCCGAGCAAAAGCGCGCATCGACGCCTTCTAGAGACCAAGGCGGACTGTCTATGCTATCTGCGCGACCGGGTGTGGTGAAGTGCTCGAGCATAGCCATGTGATGTCACCGGCGGCGACCATGGCGCTGGCGGTCTTGTGGCCGTGTTCCGCTCGGCGTAATGGCTTCGTCGGTAACGTCATAACTAGAGCAACCACGACAGCTAGAGAAGATGAAACGAAGGCTAGGGAAGCGAGAGCGGTGCGAGCTGCGCCGGCCATGATGACCCGCAACTCCGGCGAGGTAGGCATGACTGACTACGGCGTCGGAGAAAATCAAGCAAGGTCCTCACCTATAGCACGATTGGCTCAGCTAGAAGGTGGGGAAGGTCCGACGAACACGACGGAGCTACGGTGAAGGCGTAGTGCGGGAAGTAGTTGCAGCGGTGAGCAAGCTCTGCGACGGGCGGAGCTATGGCGGAGTGGTCGCTGCATGCTGTGCGCTTGATAAAGGCGGCGGAGAAATGAAAAAGGATGGCGAGGGCGTCGGCAAAGCGGGGTGGCTTCAAAGGCGCGTCACGACGCTTGAGGCGACGCGCTGCGTGGCAGCATGGTCAGCCGCCGGACCGCCGTCGCATGTGGCGACACGCGTCCGGCGTTTTTCAAAACGCGACCATCTGTAGCTTCCATTCGATCGGGGTGAGCACCGACAACGGCGTGACTTCCTCATGGTAACCGGCTAATCCGTTGCTTGTTTGCAAAAAGCAGTGTTCACGACAAATGTAGACCAAACATCCATCTGCAATTTACTTTCAAGAACCATCACCTAATTCGCCATGGATCAGAAGTTACAACAAGCCAAAGATGGCTCGATCACACCGAAATGACATCAATGACTTAGCAAGATTTTTCAGTGTTGATTAGCATGAAATTCTGACTTGTGGGCCATGTTTGACCATGTTCTAGACATTTTCATGAGTTGACCATAAAACAACTTTTGTTCCTTACTAAATTAGCTACAACTTTGCTTTAGGTTGCTCAAGCATGCATAGACTCTAAGTTACACTTTTAAACAGTCAAACAGTGAGACTCCAAGGGTCAATTCAAGTCAACTTGCACTTGAGGGCATTTTGGTCATTTTGATCTACATGAACAATGTCCCAACAAGTAACCTAAGTGTAGTTAAGGTGTATTAGACCATAATCAACCACTTTGCAAACTTGTCATACCACTTCTAATGATCACATGGAATAAAGCAACTAAAACAAACAATTTACTCATATGTTGCAATGTAAGGTTTCATATGTTTCATGGCTTGGTTGTTATTCTACACTTGTCATAATTCTACCATGTTGCCATGTTTCAGGGTATGAGAGTTTCATGTTACATTCACATGTTGCACCACTATCATTCATAAGCACTCAAGTACGAAACACATACAATTTCAAATGTTGCATATGTATGTTTCAATGATAATGACATGATGATATAGATAATGCACATGTTTATGAAATGAAATGCAATTAGCGGAAGCCAAACACCTAGGGTGTTACAGCCCTCCCCCCTTAGAAAAATCTCGTCCCGAGATTTGGAAAGCGTACCAATCAGTATAGAAAGCTGGATAGTTTTCCTTTAAATAATCTTCCCGCTCCCAAGTTGCATCCCGTTCACTATTATTACTCCAAACTACCTTGTATAGTTTAACCACTCGTGTACGAGTCACTCTTTCTTGTGTATCCAGAACTTGCACGGGCTTTTCCTCATAAGAAAGATCAGATTTCAAGTTGACTTTCCTTGTTGCTATTCTTTCCTCAGGAATACGAAGACACTTCTTCAGCTGGGACACATGGAATACCGGGAATATAGCTCCCATCTCACGGGGTAGATCGAGTTTATAGGCTACCCTTCCACTTTTCTCGATAATGCGGTAGGGTCCAACATATCGAGGCTCAAGCTTCCTTTTAATTCCAAAACGCTTGACCCCTTTCATAGGGGATACCTTCAAATAAACATGGTCACCTACTTCAAACTCAATAGGTTTTCTTCTCTTGTCAGCATAGCTCTTTTGTCTAGCCTGAGCGGCAGTCATACTCTTCTGTATAGTTCGGACTTGCTCTTCGGCTTCTTTTACAAAATCAATACCATAGAACCTTCTTTCTCTGGGTTCCACCCAGTTCAAAGGAGTTCTACACTTGCGGCCATATAGCGCTTCAAAAGGAGCCATTTTGATACTCTCTTGATAACTGTTGTTATAAGAGAATTCAGCAAGAGGTAACCAGTCCTCCCAAGAGCCCTTGCAAGAGATAAGACAAGCTCTAAGCATGTCCTCAAGAATTTGATTAACACGCTCAGTCTGTCCTGATGTTTGCGGATGATAGGCAGAACTGCGGATTAGATGAGTGCCAAGATTCTGATGTAAGCACTCCCAAAAGCGAGCCATGAACTGAGGTCCTCTATCAGAAACAATGGATTTGGGTACACCATGGAGACGTACCACTTGTTGAAAATAAATCTCAGCATAATTGTGAGGATGATAGGTAGACTTGACCAGAATAAAGTGAGCAGATTTAGTTAGCCGATCTACGATAACCCAGATGGAATCACAACCCTTTTTGGTAGTGGGTAGTCCAACAATAAAATCCATGCTAATTTCTTCCCACTTCCAGCCAGGAATAGATAGTGGCTGCAATAGTCCGGGCCTTATGTGAATAGCCTTGACTCTGCAACAGTTATCACACCTTGCCACGTAAGCTGTGATTTCTTTCTTCATCTTGGTCCACCAATAATACAGCTTGAGATCTTGATACATTTTACTGCTACTAGGATGGATGGACAATTTTGAAGAATGGGCTTCATCCATAATTTGATTTCTAAGTTCTTTATCTTTGGGTACCACAAGTCTATCATTGAACCAGAGAATTCCTTTGTCATCGACCCGAAAGTGATTGGTCTCTTTCTCTTTCATCTTCCGCTTGATGTGAAACACACCCACATCCGTCTTCTGGAGTTCGATAATTCGACTTCTAAGAGAGCAATCCACAGTGATATTGTGGAGTACTGCAGGATGAAGGAGATGTGACAGATGAAAATCTTCACTAACTAAGGAATTACAATGGGCCTTTCTGCTTAAGGCATCCGCAACTACATTGGCCTTGCCAGGATGGTAGTGAACTTGAAGGTTGTAGTCTTTGATTAATTCTAACCATCGTCGCTGACGCATGTTCAACTCGGGTTGAGTAAAGATGTACTTGAGGCTTTTATGGTCAGTATAGATGTTGCATACATTACCAAGCAAGTAATGTCTCCAAATCTTCAGGGCATGAACAACTGCGGCTAGCTCTAAGTCATGAGTAGGATAGTTGACTTCATGCTTCCGAAGCTGGCGCGAAGCATAAGCAATTACTCGGCCCTCCTGCATGAGAACACACCCCAAACCGGTGCCACATGCATCACAATAGACATCAAAAGGCTTCTCGATGTCAGGTTGTGCCAATACAGGAGCAGAGGTTAGTAAGGTCCGCAAAGTGTGGAAAGCTTCTTCACATTTCGGAGTCCACACAAACTTCTCATCTTTTTGAAGTAATCGAGTCATGGACTTGGCGATTTTTGAGAAATTCGGGATAAAGCGACGATAATAGCCAGCCAGACCCAGAAAGCTTCGGACTTCGGTGATCGTAGTAGGTGCCTTCCAATCTAGGACTTCTTGCACCTTAGCAGGGTCAACCGAAATTCCATCTCCAGATAACACATGACCCAGAAAAGGTACCTTGTTCAGCCAGAATTCACACTTGCTGAACTTAGCGTATAGCTGGTTGTCACGTAATCGAGTTAAAACAACTCTCAGATGTTCAGCATGCTCTTCTTCATTCTGAGAATATACAAGGATATCATCAATGAACACGACGACAAACTTGTCCAATTCCGGCATGAACACCGAATTCATTAGGTACGAAAAGTGTGCCGGAGCATTTGTCAATCCAAAGGACATGACCAGATATTCAAACAATCCATAACGAGTAGAGAAAGCCGTCTTAGGTATATCTTCAGGACGGATTTTGATCTGATGGTAGCCAGATCTCAAATCGATCTTGGAGAACACCTTAGCTTTGGAAAGCTAATCAAACAGAATATCAATGCGAGGAAGAGGGTATTTGTTCTTGATGGTAACAGCATTAAGGGGGCGATAATCCACGCACATGCGTAGAGACTCGTCCTTCTTCTTCACAAATATAGCTGGACAACCCCAAGGAGAAGAACTAGGCCGAATCAACCCTTTCTTCAATAGCTCATTCAACTGACTCTTCAGCTCAGCCAACTCATTGGGCGGCATTCTATAGGGCCTTCGAGAAATAGGAGCCGTACCCGGAATAAGTTCTATCTTGAATTCTACATCACGGTCCGGAGGTAAACCAGGTAAGTCATCAGGGAAGACATCTGGAAACTCACAGACAACCGGTATATCTTCAATGGCTTTGGCTAGGGTAGCATTGGCTGTACTGTGGATGGCAATATCACGAGGTAACTGCACTAGAAAACCTTTCTTATCCACAGGATCCCTCAACATAACCACACGGGTTGATGTATCGATCAACACTCCATTCCCACTCATCCACTTCATTCCTAGGATTACATCGATTCCTACCCCCGGCAGAACTACAAGATCCACAAGGAACTCTCGATCCCCGATCTCAATCCTTACATCTTTAACTACTTGGTTAGTCATGATATTATTCCCAGCAGCACTAATACAATAACCCCCCTTGACAATTGTAATCACATTCATCTGATGCTTAGATGCAAAAGTAGAACTCACAAAGGAATGCGAAGCACAACTGCAGGGTGATCATTAACAAGGAACTTACCAGCGGTGACCACTTCACCAGCAGGAATTTCCTCCACAGTAGTGTAATGAACACGGCCCTGACGGACGTTTCCTTGAGCATTCTTGGGAGGATGGGGACACCTATTTGCCCAATGACCAGGCTGGTTAGAGTTCCAACACGGCCTGTTAGCTGGTGGGACATTGGAGCTGCCCTGTCCAGAGGTATTCTTGGGCAAGGAAATTGTGTACCCCTTGCGAAAACCACTTTTAGCTTGATTCTTCTTCTGAGGTGGACGGTACCGAACATTAGCATTGGGTGGACGGTACTGGGTCTTGGATACCATTGGTGCCTTAGACTGAGAAGCACCAGCCTCAAAGTTTCTCTTACGGTTCTTGGAAGCAGCATAAATCTTGTCATTGTTCTCTTGAGTCAGAGTGTCACTAATAAACTCATTGAAGGTGACACACTTCCAGTTGCCCATTGACTTCATCAATTTAGGGGAAAGTCCCCTCTTGAAGCTAGCTATTCTTTTGGCGTCAGTATCGACGAACTCGGGAGCATACCTTGCCAGGTTGTTGAATGCCTGGAGGTACTCATTGAGACTCTTGTTGCCTTGGGTGAGCTTCATAAACTCAGTATGCTTGATGGCCATGAGACCAGGAGGGATAAAGTGTCCCCGGAAAGCTGCCTGGAACTGGTTCCAAACTATCTCAACATTAGCAGGGAAGGTGGTCCTGTGATGGGTCCACCAGATGCCTGCAGGGCCTTGGAGCTGGTGTCCTGCATATGTGGCCTTCATACCTTCAGTCAAACGGAGCAATCCAAACCTTTGCTCTATCGTGCTCAACCATTCATCAGCTTGTAATGGTTCTTCTGCCTCACGAAAGATAGGAGGCTTTGTGTCCATGAAATCCTTAAAGCTGCTGTACTGGTTTGGCTCGGGTCCCTGGCGGACATGCCGATCCTCACGGTTAGCCATCTGTCGCATAGCCTCAGCTAGCATGCGCTGACTTTCCACAACTGTCTGCATTAGCTCAGCTGGGGTGGGCGGTGGCGGAGGTGGTTGTTCCTCATTTCCCATGCCACGACCGCGACGAAGGTTATGAGCCATCTGCAAAGTGTATAGCCAATGAGCACTGACGATGTGGAAATTTTTGTAGATGAATCGTATAATTATGCCCAAACTGAGTCCATTGAGGGGAATGCATTTATATTATCATCAGAGGCACAATCACTCATCACAACCACACAACTCATCAAGCGCGTCAATGGACACATAAATGCGATGAACTTAACCACAACGTGATCCATAGACCGCAAAGACGGAATTTATCAAAGGCTCACATACGTGGAGCATAATACGTTCAATAGGTTACATTCAAGCCATAGTGGTTCCAAACTTACATCCAAAGATAACTTATGGTTCGATATTACATCCCAACGATTACTTATTCCAAAGCTACTCGTTCATGCATGAGGATCAACAAAAGACTAGCTCTTGCGCATTAGCTAAGTAGTAAGCTAAACTACGCATCGTCCTCGGAGTCAGTATCGAAGATCTCTCCTCCATCTTCATCACTAGCAGGCTCCAACTCCTCATCTTCCTCCTCATCAGGTGGAATGTCCTCAGGTCCATTGACCTCCATGTCATCATCACCTTCAGCCATGATGACACCAGAACCCATCTCATCCTCATCCTCATCCTCAGGTGGCAGGAGAGGGTGAAGTTGATTATGTAACAGGTGAACCTCCTCATGGAGATTGTCATTGTACTCCTCAGCAACTGCCACTTGCTGGTCTAGCTCTACCTGTCGCGCTCTCAACACATTCTCCTCGTGCCAGGCTTCATTCCGTTGGTTCATCACGTGAATCAACATGCGTTCACATTTGCGGTGAGCAAGCTGTCAACCTCTGAACCTCAAGGGTCTCTTGGTCCCTTTCTGCGTTACTTGCTCCAAGCGGTCTTGAGCCGCATTCCTCTCGGCAGATCACCCGAGCTAGCTCATCCTCAGCCTTTCCTCCTCGGTAGGCTCGGGGCCGGGGCTCACGAGGGCTAAGCGGTGACGAGACGCCCGCCTCCAGCCGGACTTGCAGCAAAGTGAGCTTCGTCTTGGCATCATCTGCAGCAAAAAGTTACAACGTAAGGGAGAATCATTTAAGGGATACTGAAATTTAATTAGTCGGGACAATCATATTTTTAAAGGAGGGAGTAATGCAAGAAATGCCATGTATGCTTGAACATGATGCATGCACGATCCCGTCACGTCCTCACCATCCTAGAAAAATTTAAAGGCTAGCGAAATATCTTTTGTGGCATACATCGTTTTCTCGTACACGGTAGCTAATCGATCTACAACGATCGTTGTTAGTGTACTACAGCAGAAAATTTCATTTCAGCCCAGTAATTTCCCAAAATGCATAAAAGCATGTAGTAAACTAAATACTTTCATACATACATCCCCCGATGCATATACTCTAGTATCACAGCTACCCGCCAGAGATACCCACATTTAAGTACTCTCATAGATACATGATTGAACATGTAAGTATGCGAGCAACCACAACTACTCTCCCCTAGACCGACGGTTGGACGGTCATGCTCTCACAACTCACACTTACCAGAGCGTAGAGGTATTTTGATCCATACATTACCACCCAAGCGGATGGCATCCATACAATAGCACGCCGTATGGACGACGAAATAGAAACAAGTAGGAACCCCCAAGTTAGTACTTTAATAAGCCACCTAAGAGTCCTTATTTGGGCATAAGGGATATGACCACTGGCAATACTTAGTATTTAATTTAGGATTTTCACAATTACTTTTGTTTTAAATACACAAATGACGTGTTTAGTGTCAAATCTTGCTCTGATGCCAGCTGTAACAGAACCGACCAAATCATAAGAACGTAAGTACAAAAACAATCACCGAAGCGATCAAATTCCTGTACTTAAGCTCCCATAATCCCGGTAGTCCGGAAATCACGAAGGATTTCAACCAACTTTCGCCATACAAACCAAGATCGTAATGATTCAACACAACACATCATCTGTTACAACATTTCACAAATAGCATTCGGATTACATCCATCAGAGTTGAAATAGAATATTACAAACCAAGTTTGAGTGCGCGGAAGCAACATAGTTTAGTACAAAACATCACGGTTTTCAAATACATTGCCGAGTCTGAGTCATGTCCCACAAAAGCATTATCAGGTACGAGAACTAGTAGAGACCGCGCCCAACGGTCTAGTCTTCATCCCCAGTAGGGAGAAGGCAGTACTTGCAGCAACCAAAGAAGAACTGGTCATCTGCAACAGGTGGGAAATAAACCCTGAGTACAAGGAGGTACTCAGCTAGACTTACCCGTCTAAAACAGAAATAAAAGACACCAAGGATCATGCAAGGCTTATGAGGTGGGCTAGCTTGACACAATTGCATAAAGAGCTTATAATTATAGTAACTAATTTAAACTTCGCATCAAGCTTATCATCATTTACCTGTCCACTAGATTTGCACCTATACTAGAGCACTCACTTATTAGGAGCAATCAATATTAACCATAGCAGGTATAATAAGGCTTTCATCATCATATCATCATTTCTGAATCATTAAGTTGTTTAGGGTATCTACATTGGAGATAAGCCCGTCAAGTTCTCACTAACCGGGAGAGACGGCGATTCGAATCGAATTACAACTCAGCTGAGGGGGTATTCCTAACCCTCACCCTGGCATACTTTGCAAGAGTAGCCGTGGGTCACCTTTGGGACATCTCAGGAACCAAATTCGCGGGTTCGATCAGCGTCAGCACTCTCAGGGATTACCCTTCTGCCAGGACGACCAGGACTTTTAAATCACCTGCCCTTGGACTCACGCCTACGGCCCCCTTTCGAGGCGCACTTTATACTTATCGACTCCCGGCCTGAGGTGAGCTACTCGGCTTCGCGGTCGGTCATCGGGCCGGCCAACTAAGAGAGAGGCATGCGTTCAACATGAACAGGAAAGGCTCCAAGATCCAGTCCTTAATCGACACAGACGGAGTCACTGCAAACCGGCAAGCCTCCGCCCGGTCTTAATTTCAATTTAAGCCAGGTTCTTTTCCACGATAGCAAATATAGCCAACCGTGCCATATGTATCTTCCTATATCTCGCAGGTGACAGGAAATCACCCGACTTCTACCGTGTTAAAGCAGGGCTAAGCACTAAGCGAACCTGAGCTACATAGGATTCAGGGTATAAATATCTGGACAAGGATTGGATAACCAATGCAGCAAGTGTTTACATCCAACACCTAAACTTAATGCAACAATATATATATATAATGTAACATTAATACTTTAACTGAATTTCGGAAATTAGGAGGCTTAATATGCTCCGGGGCTTGCCTTTCACAAAGTTGCAAGGACGGTGGTCCGGGCACTCAACGGCGACCTCGTCTGGCACTTCTCTTGAAGGCTGCTCCTCCTGAACTTCCGGCGTCGGCTGCTGCTGCTCGCTCGGTTCCTCGAATTCCAGCAGGGTTACTCCTTCCGGTACACCTATTGCATGCCGATGCAAATGATAAATATCATGGATGCATAAGGAATGACATGATGCTCATGATGAATGAATCACAGTGAGTGTTTACGAAAGCATCACTGGACACTCGTTTACCGAGTAAGACTAGCCCTATTCAAATCACTTTAAGCATGTATCTATCTTAACTTAAAGAACAAGATTAACTTACCTAACTTGGATAACCTAAGATAAAGATGCTCATCTTCGGTTAAGGGTCTAACACCTAGGAACATTACCACAAACTTAGCATAGTAAAGGTATACATAATTTAACATTTAGAGTTTCATATGCATACAAGTAGTTACTTAATTCAATCATAACAGGAGTTCTACAATTCCAAATGACTTGCATGAGGACATTCTGGAAAGCTTATGAAATTGTCTACAATTCATTTGTAAACATCAAAGCATGATTCTTAAGTTAACCAAATCAATTTTCAGTAAACCTAGAATCTGTCCCGCAATGACAGGGTTGCTAACTTAATTATTTAATGATGATGCAAAAGCATAATTTGATAAATCCAAGTTTACCAACTTGTTTTTCATACCTAAGAAACATCAGAAAGTATATGGCAAACTTCTAAATAATTTATTTAATATCCATTTCCAATTTATTTAGTTAATTAGGTGATTAAAGCAATATATAGTAAAACTATTCATAAAATTCTACAAAAATTACAGTAGCTATCTCATGCTGCACATGGGCTACCATAAAAATTTCAAAGCCATTGAGCAAGTATAACAGTCTACACAAAAATGATAAGGCATAATGGCTTAAAATGGCATAATTAAGAAACCCTAATGAAAAGTATCAAGCAACAGATTTCACATTTTTCCTAGCATCATTCTAGCATAAGAATAGTACTCATCAAATTTTACCTTCACTGGATTTATATAAAAATTATGAAAATTCATACAAGATACATCCATTAATAAAAGGAAATTCTATAACTTAAAAAATACACATGCACTTGCTCTGAAATTTTAACCAGAGCTTCTAATAATCAAAAATAGATGACCCACAAAATTTCATAATTTTTGGACCACAGAAACTCAAGATAAAATTCAAACAAGTTTGCATGCTTCTAAAAACACATTTGAAACTCCTATTTAATTCATCCAATTTTTCTAAAACATGTGCTCCTATTATATTTTTATTAAATACTAGACATGACCAGGAACTTAACAAAATTAGAACCACATCATTTGGATCTATTTACTAGGAGCTACATATTTTTGAATAACAACACCATTCAGTGAAATAATAAAGCAAAGCAAAAATACGAAACAAAACTCGGCCATACTCGGGCCAGCCCAAGGAACGGCGGCCCACGAATACGCAGTCGCGGCCCAAGACTACGACGCGGCCCAGCGTGCTCCCGCCGCGCGCGTCAGCGGCTGACAGGGCGGACCCGCGCGTCAGCGAGAGAAGCAGGGGAGAGGCGACGGCCGATGGCGTAGCTCGCCGACGGCGACTTCTCCGACGACGAGGAGAGTACCTTCGTGACCGTCACGACCTCCCGCGTTGATTGGTGCCCCAATCGCTCTCTCTACCGGTCCCTAGGTACGTCGGCCATGGCGCACGGCGGCTCGGCCATGGCGCACGGCGGCGCTCCGGTGAACCCCGGTGCTAGGTACCCAGGCAAAGCGCGCATCAGCTTCCAGAGACCAAGGCGGACCTGTCTATGCTACTGCGACTAGCTGTGGTGAAGTGCTCGAGCGTAGCCATGTGATGTCACCGGCAGCGACCATGGCGCGGCGGTGCGCGGCCGTGTTCCGGCTCGGCCAGAATGGCTTCGTCGGTAACATCATAACTAGAGCAACTACGACAGCTAGAGAAGATGAAACGAAGGCTAGGGAAGCAGGAGCGGTGCGGAGCTGCGGCAGCCACGATGACCCGCAACTCTCCGGCGAGGTAGGCCATGACTACTGGCGTCGGAAAACTGGCCAAGGTCCTCACCTACAGCATGATTGGCTCAGCTAGAAGGTGGGGAAGGTCCAGACGAACACACAGAGCTACGGTGAAGGCGTAGTGCGGGTAGTTGCAAGTGGTGAGCAAGCTCTCACGACGGCGGAGCTATGGCGGAGTGGTTGCTGCTGGCTGCGCTTGCGATGTGGCGGAGAAATGAAAAAGGATGGCGAGGGCGTCGACGAGCGAGGGTGGCTTCAAAGCGCGTCTGCGACGCCGCGAGGAGGCGCGACTGCGTGGCAGTGGCCATGGTCAGCCGACCGTCGGCCAGCATGGCACTGCGCGTCCGGCGTTTTTCAAAACGCGACCACTGTAGCTTCCATTCAGTCGGGGTGAGCAGCCTGACAGCGTGACTTCCTCGCGGTAAACTGGCTAATCCGTTGCTTGTTTGCAAAAACAGTGTTCACGACAAATGTAGACCAAACATCCATCTGCAATTTACTTTCAAGAACCATCACCTAATTCGCCATGGATCAGAAGTTACAACAAGCCAAAGATGGCTCGATCACACTGAAATGACATCAATGACTTAGCAAGATTTTTCATTGTTGATTAGCATGAAATTCTGACTTGTGGGCCATGTTTGACCATGTTCTAGACATTTTCATGAGTTGACCATAAAACAACTTTTGTTCCTTACTAAATTAGCTACAACTTTGCTTTAGGTTGCTCAAGCATGCATAGACTCTAAGTTACACTTTTTAAACAGTCAAACAGTGAGACTCCAAGGGTCAATTCAAGTCAACTTGCACTTGAGGGCATTTTGGTCATTTTGATCTACATGAACAATGTCCCAACAAGTAACCTAAGTGTAGTTAAGGTGTATTAGACCATAATCAACCACTTTGCAAACTTGTCATACCACTTCTAATGATCACATGGAATAAAGCAACTAAAACAAACAATTTACTCATATGTTGCAATGTAAGGTTTCATATGTTTCATGGCTTGGTTGTTATTCTACACTTGTCATAATTCTACCATGTTGCCATGTTTCAGGGTATGAGAGTTTCATGTTACATTCACATGTTGCACCACTATCATTCATAAGCACTCAAGTATGAAACACATACAATTTCAAATGTTGCATATGTATGTTTCAATGATAATGACATGATGATATAGATAATGCACATGTTTATGAAATGAAATGCAATTAGCGGAAGCCAAACACCTAGGGTGTTACAGCTGTAGCCCCCGAGCCTCTTGCTATTTGGAACGAGTAGCTGGAGGATCTTGTCTTGAAGTTGTTCTGATTGTTCGTTGAAGTTTTATAAAAAAGAACTCGAATATGGCCCGTTCCGGGTTCTTTTTGTCGTAATGTCTTGAAATGGTTGAGTGTAGCCCCCGAGCCTCTTGCTCTTTGGAACAAAAAGTTGGAGGGTCTTGATCCTTTGTGTTCTGAAGTAGTCCCCGAGACTTGGATTATGTCATCATCCGAGTAGTTTTTGCGGCATCTTTCCGAAGCGGCCCTTTAGTCTTGGATTAAACCATCATCCGAGTAGTTTCGCGGCATGCAGCCTCCGAGCTTATGTCCGGGTTCTTTTTGGGTGAAATTGCGCTCACTGAGTGTAGCCCCCGAGCCCTATGCTTTCTCCGAGTTCTTCTCTTTAGAAAAGAAGTCGGATGAAGAGTCTTGGTGTATCGTCGTCGTTGTAGTCTTGAGTTTCTTGTATTCTTGGTCCTTTGTTTTTTGGTTCCGAGCCTCTGGGAGTAGTTGAAAATGAAGGCCGGGCTTCCTAGCTTAGTGTTGATTAAGCTATGATGCTGGCCGAGCCCCCGAGCGTATATCCGTGTTGTTTTGTTCTGGAAGGACTCGGATGCGAGGTCTTGGCGTATTCTTTGATAGTCTGCTGTTGTCAGATGTAGTTGTATGGTGGTGGCTGAGTGTAAATGCCTTTTGTTCACGGGTTGTACTGTGCTGGTATATTCTTCCGAATATGCCCATCTTCGAGTACTGCTTCCTCTCGCCTGAGTCATCTATTATTGAGTCCTGTCTTTTCAGTGTGTCCTTTGTTAGGCTTGTTTCGTTGGTACTCCTAGTCCATGTGCACCGATCCTTTGGTCTATAAATACTATCCCGGAGTGCTTGTTCTCATCCATTGGTCATTCTGTTGAAACCTTGGTGGTCATGAACATGGTAGTTTGTGAAGTAGAGCAGCCCCCGGGCATATTTTGTAGTTCCTGTGTGTCTTGTTGTAGCTGGAGGAAGTCTTGTGATAGGGATTAGAGGTAGGCTAATCCCGCGGCAGCATTGTGCCAGGATGTACGTGGTGGTAGTTGGAGGAAGTCTTGTGATGTGGGCTTCGTTCCTTCATCCGGCAGTTCTGGGTTGATCCTCGTCGCCTGTCTTGAGACCGTCCGGTGCAGATCAACACCATATCCAGCATCACATCGGTCTTGGGTAGACAGATGCCCGCCGGCCTTCTCTGCTCCATGTTGCTCTGCCGTGCTGCCGATTTCCGCCTTGGATGCACTGCGTCCGTCCTTTGAAGAAAATAGTGTAGCTGATGGCGGTCTGTCCTTCCGAGTAGCAATTCGGGACACGTAGTCGTTCCAGAGCCTAGTCGTGTCCGTGTTCCTCTTTGCTACTTTGCTTTTCATGGTGCCGAGTTCGTTGGGTCTTGTAAGATTTGTAATCTTCTATTCTTGAAGTCGCTTGTAATGTAACGAATCTTGTCTTCTGAGTTGTCTTTGACTTTTCTGTTGTGATCCCTGTCGTTCATGAGACTACCGAGTTCTTTCTTACATAACCAGGTCCTTTTGTTCCTCGTGAGGTAGCCTTTTCTTTCTTTTTTCTTTCTTCTTTGTTTGACGGGTTGTTCTTGTATCAATCTGATAACCCTGCCGTGGCGCTGGACGGATAAGTCTGAAATCTGCCCGTTGGTTTGTACCGTTGTGTGGATTCGTGCCCTCCGTCATTTTAGATGCGTCGGTAAATGGACCGTTGCGTTCTCACACTGCGTTTTAACGGGCCTTGTGGGCCGTTTTTATTGGAAAAATCTATTTAAAGACCTTTTATCTTCCTTTCCCCTGTCGCCCAGCTCTTGCCTTTAAACCCTAGCTCTCAGAAATCCGCCGCCGTCATTGTCGCCATCACCCGAGCACCATAATTCTAGCTTCATCTTCCTTAGTGCCTTTTTTGCTTCAGTCAGTTCATGGGAAAGAAGAAAACCGCAAGCAAATCTCAGGCGACCTTCATGGACGAGGAGTCATCCCTGTCTTTGATTGAAAACCAGGAGTTCGTGGCCATGAGGGCAGCTCAGAAGGTTTGGCCGGCTCCAAGAACAAGCGAAGACCAGCTGCGCGAGCTCGTTAGTGATGGCTTGATTCAAAGCAAAGTCATCGCTGAATGGAGAGTTCCGGGCGAGCATCGGGTTCCGGCTCCGGGTCCTGGTGAGATTGTCCTTTTTGTTTCCTTTGTCCGCGCTGGACTTTGTCTTCCTGCTTCCGCTTTCCTTCATCAGTTTCTTGGTTATTTCGGGGTTAGTCTGAACCATCTAACCCCCAATGCCGTTCTCCATCTTTCTGTTTTTGTTCACCTTTGTGAAGCCTTCCTTGGGATCCCTCCTTCTCTATCTCTTTTTCGCTTTTTCTTTCGTCTGAAACCTCAACCCCGCCGTGAAGAAACCAGTGCTCTCGGCGGTTGCGGGATTCAGTTTCGCCAGGGTCTCAAAATTAAGTTTTTTGATTATGACCTGGTCGATTCTGTCAAAGATTGGCGTGCCGAGTGGTTTTACGCTGCCAATTTGATCCCTTCTCTTGTCGTTCACTCCGGATCCGGTCCTGTGGTGAATGACCGATGGGACAAGAAGCTTGAGTCACCTGCTGAGATTCAAGCGATCCAGCCACTCCTTGATAGGATTAGCATGCTGAAACAGCAGGGTTTGACCGGCTTTGGTATTGTTTCAAGCTTCCTTCGTCGCCGGGTTCAGCCCTTGAAGGGGCGGGAACATCTCGGCTTTGAGTATTCTGGTGCCGAGGATCCTTCACGCATGGTCCCAGCTCTTGAGCTGACCGGTGAGGAGGTACTCGAGCGTCTCTAGAAGATGCTGAAAGGAGTGAGCGTCATTCCTCCTGCCGTCTCTGAGTTCTCGGCCATCAACCCGCCTCCAGCTGTGAGTTGTCTATCTTTGTTATTTGAGTTCTTTATGTACTCTTGCTGCATCCGTTCTTGCTTAGCTTTTCCTTGTCCCGGTGTTTTATCTTTTTTCGCAGGAGCTTGGGCGGAACTTTGTCGATCCGATCCCCCTTGATGTTCTCCCTGCCGTGGTGGAGACTGGGGATCGTCTAGCTGGTACTTCTGCAATTAGTAAGTCTCAAACCTTTACAGCCCTTCCTGGGGTTTCTTTCAGATTTGTTGATGTATATGAAGAGTATGTTCCTCGTCTAGTCCCTCGCGGTCCTCGCAGTGTCCCGAAGAGGGGGCGAATGGACGGGTCTTCATCTGGCTTGCCTGTCTCCAAGAAGCCTCGTAAACCAAGTACTCCTTCAGGTACTCCAGTTGTTGCTAGCATGCTCTTAGGTGAGCACATTTAATACTCTTTGTTCTTTTATTTTCATGTTTCTCTCTTGAACCGAGTACTTTTCATCTCCTTTTCAGTAGGTGCTCTGGTTTCGTTGGCTGAGGGAGAAGAGGATGATGAAGTCCCCCTCATCATGCGGCGGTGAGTTGTTTTTCATATTCTTGTTGCATTGAATTTTCTTCTTTTTGTTTTGAATTTTAGTCTTGAACTTTTTGAAGTAATCGGAGGTCGGGTGTGAGTTCTTCCGATGCTCCCGCGCCGACTTCTTCTGAAGCTCTGGTGTCGAGTTCTTTGGTTGCCTCTGTCCCGAGCTATACCGCTCCTCCGGTGCGGAGTTCTTCCACGGCTCCAGCTCCGGCTTCTTCCATGGCTCCAGCCCCGGCTTCTTCCATGGCTCCAGCCCCGGCTTCTTCCGTGGCTCCGTTGTCTGTTGTCCCGCTCCTGTCGCCGGGTGGCGGGGACGTCTTCGCCGTCGTGGTTCCCCCTGCGAGGCTTTCTCTTGGCTTCGCGAAGAAAAAAGTAGCCGGGTGAGTAGATTCTAGCTTTATCTTTTTGGCTTTTATCTTCCTTCCTCTGGTTCTTATTGGTGTTTCCTTTTATCACTTTTCAGTGTTTCGTCTTCTCTAATTTCTTCATCGACTTCTTCTCTGCCTCCCGCCGTGCCAACGAGTTCCGAGCCTCGAGACTCACAACATTATGTTGATGAAGTCGCCGCGGGGGCTTCAGAGCTACCTGGCGGAGTTGCGGACTTGGCCGCTCCGGAGGTAACTGTGGCCGTCGCGCCGGGTTCTTCTGAGGGTTTGGCTCTAGCTTCCCTGGATGTTACTTTGGTCGTTCTTCCTTCGCCCCAGCCGGCCTCTCCTTCCCCTTCTCTTGTCTCCGGCGGCCCCTCCTTTTCTGGTGACGTGGTGCAACAGTTCGATGCCACTCATCGGTTATCGGAGCTGACCGTAGCCTGGGGGAGCTTGTCGACCCTCGCGACTTCTTTTGGTGAAAAGCTCCAGGTAGGTTTTTCTGCCACTCTCTCTTTTTTTATGCTTGTTTTTCTTCTATCCTTACGCCTTGTTTCTCTTTGCCTCTTTTTGCTCAGTCTTTTTCTCGTGATCATTCTGGCTTCTTCTTCTCATCTGAAAATGAGAGGAAGTTGTCTTCGGAAGTGGACGCTCTGAAAGCCGATCTTGACCTCCTCCGGGCTGAGTTGGAGACGGAGCGTCAAATGCACCAAAAGGAGGAGAAAGCCCTTCGCGCCCGGGTAGTGGAGACGGAGAAACAGAGAGATGCTACGGTGGAGTCTGCGAAGAATGAATGCAAAGGTGCCGCGGGTTCTGCCTGTTTCTTCTTGTATTTTGACTTCTTTTCCCGCTGACTTGTTCTTGGGTGTCTTGTCTAGCTCTCCGAATTGAGAAGCAGAAGCTCTCAGAGAGTATCGATGAAATGAAGGCCCTTGTCCGTTCTAGTCACGATAAAGCTGAGGAGGTAATTACTCATGCTGAGGAAGAACTCGCCCTTGCTAGGCTGATTAGGCGCAGAGCTGACAGAGATCTTGTGCAGGCCCAAAAAACTATTGAAGGCTTGTCCGGGAAGCTGGCGACGGCTACTGAAAATTGGAATGTTTTGTGGAAATCTTTTCGTTCAGTAGCCGATGTCCTCCGGACTCCAGTGGATGATGGGCAATCTTGGGCGTAGTTCATTCCCCGGATCCCGACTCGTTTTCAAGAGTTCGCGAAGAAGTGTGCCCAAGTATGTACCAAGAATGTGCTGGCCCAGGTCCGGGTCCTTGGTCCAGAGGCGCCTCTCTCCAAGATAGCAGAGGAAGCTGAAAGCCAAGAATATCTTGACGCCGTTGAGAGGATGGAGTCTGAGGTCGAAGGTCTAGCCAGTAGGGTTGTAGATAGTCTAAATATTGACATTTCCCTTCCTGATGACAACGCCTGATTTGATTGAGCATCCCCTTGTAATATTACACTCCTTTTAAATGAAGATTCTTTATTTTTGTTGATGTATTCTTTGCCTGGGTGCGGTTGAAGTTACTTGACTTGCTGAGTACTTTGTCTCATTTTCGTCTCTGCTCCTCAAGAACAACTCTGTGTGTTATCCTGATGAGACCCCTCGATTTGTCGAGTACCTTTCTTTTCTTCCTCTTTTGTGATCCGTCGAGTGCTTTGTCCGTGCTACGACTTGTTAGATGTAGATCTCTGCGTTGACAACCTTTCGCCTGCGCTATGTAAAACGACTCGGTATAGAATGTTGCCTTGACAAACTTCGGCATCCGAGTGCTTTCTTGAGTGGTGCTCGTGCTTTTCTGAAGAAAAAGGTATTCTTATCTGGATGTAGCCCCCGAACCTCTTGCTTTTCGGAACGAAGTGCTGGAGGGTCTTTTGAAGTTAAATTTTGGTCGACTGGTTTCGGGTGTTAGCTTTTAGCTACCCTCATCGGCGGGCTCAAGCATTATTTCAGCTATTTTGCTCTCAGGCGGGATGCTCAGGCATGTTTTCAGCCATTTTGCTTTTTGTTTCGGGTGTTAGCTTTTAGCTACCCTCATCGGCGAGCTCAAGCGTCCTTTCAGCTATTTTGCTCTCGGCCGGGATGCTCGAGCATGTTTTTGACCATTTTGCTTTTTGTTTGGTGTTAGCTTTTAGCTACCCTCATCGGTGAGCTCAAGCATCTTTTCAGCTATTTTGCTCTCGGTAGGGATGCTCGAGGCATGTTTTGACCATTTGCTTTTTGTTTGGTGTTAGCTTTTAGCTACCCTCATCAATGAGCTCAAGCGTCTTTTTCACTATTTTGCTCTCGGCCGGGATGCTCGAGCATGTTTTGACCATTTTGCTTTTTTGTTTGGTGTTAGCTTTTAGCTACCCTCATCGGCGAGCTCAAGCATCTTTTCAGCTATTTTGCTCTCGGCCGGGATGCTTAGGCATGTTTTCAGCCATTTTGCTTTTTGTTTCGGGTGTTAGCTTTTAGCTACCCTCATCGGCGAGCTCAAGCATCTTTTCAGCTATTTTGCTCTCGGCCGGGATGCTCAGGCATGTTTTTAGCCATTTTGCTTTTCGTGAAAACAACTCGTTGAAAGTCATGACAAGACATGCTGTGGATGAATATCATCTTTATTGATCATGAGTATAAACTAATACATATGTTGTTGAAGAGTATTGTCTTTTGTTGATGGTGAACGTAGGTCCCTTGTGGCTTGCATATCTGTTTTTTCTTGAGTTGTTTTTACGCGTAAAATCTTCTTAGCTGGCTGATGTGCCATGTATTGCTGACTTCTTTTCCATCTTCGGTCATTAACTTGTATGTGCCTGGTCCGTTGACTTTTGTGACAATGAACGGGCCTTCCCATGGACTGAGTAGCTTATGTCGTCCATCAGTCTTTTGTATCCTTCTTAGCACTAAGTCTCCAACTTGTAGTGATCGAGGTTGGGTACTCTTGTTGTAGTGCCATCTTAAACCTTGTAGGTATCTGGCTGATTGGAGGGTAGCGTTTATTCTGACTTCTTCTGAGCTGTCGAGTTCTAATCTTCTTGTGTGTTCTACTTCTCCTTCATCATATTGTTCTATTTTCGGGGATGTCCAGATCAAGTCGGCGGGTAGTACGGCCTCTGACCCGTAAACTAGGAAGAAGGGTGAGTGGCCTGTTGCCCTGCTTACTTGAGTTCGTAGCCCCCATACTACTTTCGGTAATTCTTCAATCCATTTGGACCCATAGTCCACTAGTTCTTCGTATAACCTTGGTTTTAATCCGGCTAGTATGAGTCCATTAGCCCTTTCTACTTGTCCGTTGGCTTCTGGATGTGCAACAGACGCATAGTCTATACTGAAACCACAGTCTTGTGCCCAGCTCTTGAATTCTGTAGCTGTGAAGGGGGAGCCTAGATCTGTGATGATTCGATTGGGCATGCCGAAGCGGTGCATAATGTCTTGGATGAACTCGACTGCTTTGGTTGCGCTGTATTTCGCGAGTGGTTTGTATTCAATCCACTTGGTGAACTTGTCGACTGCAACAAAGATGTACTCGAAGCCGCCTTTTGCTTTTTTCAGGGGTCCTACTTGATCTAGCCCCCAGCAGGAAAAAGGCCAAGCGGGTGGGATACAGATAAGATTGTGAGCTAGTACGTGGGCTTGTCTTGCAAACATTTGGCAACCTTTGCATTTTTTGACAAGCTCTTCTGCGTCCTTCAAAGCGGTTGGCCAGTAGAATCCGGTGCGAAATGCTTTATCAACTAGTGTCCTTGAAGCGGCATGATTTCCACAGCAACCTGAGTGTATTTCATCTAGGATTTCTTTGCCTTCTTCAAATGAGACACATTTTAGTAGTACTCCTGATGATGCTGCTCTTCTGTAGAGTTTATCCCCTACTAGAACGTAGTTTTTGCTTCTGCGGACAACTTGGGTGGCTTCTGCTTTATCTGCTGGCAGTTTATTTTCTTTGATATAGTCGATGAAAACTTGGCTCCATGAAGTGTTGATTACCAAGATCTGAATGCCTTTAGCTTGAATTTCATGTGTTGTTTCACCGGGTTGTTTGATAGAGGGAACTGATAGCTCTTCTATGAATACGCCGGGTGGAACCTTTGCCCTGTCTGATCCGAGCTTGGCCAGGATATCTGCTGCAATGTTGGAATCGCGTAGGACGTGTAAAATTTCTAATCCTTGGAAATGTTTTTCTAGTTTCCGTATTTCAGCACAATAAGCACCCATGCTTTCTTTGGTGCAATCCCAATCTTTGTTGACTTGGTTGATGACTACTGCTGAATCGCCGTATACGAGTAACCTTTTTATTCCGAGGGTAATTGCCACTCGTAACCCGTGGATGAGGGCTTCATATTCTGCTTCGTTATTTGTAGCTTGCCATAATATCTGAAGGACGTACTTGAGTTGTTTTCCTTCTGGAGAAATGAGGAGAACGCCTGCACCGGCCCCGCCTAGTTTGAGTGATCCATCAAAGTACATCTTCCAGTGGTCAAGGATTGTATCTGATAAAGGTTGTTGAATCTCTATCCATTCGGCCACGAAATCGGCGAGGGCTTGAGATTTTATTGCCTTCCGTGGGATGAAATTGATGTCAAGAGCTCCGATTTCGACTGCCCACTTGGATATGCGTCCCGTGGCATCTTTATTGTGTAGGATGTCTCCGAGTGGAAAATCCATCACCATGGTAATCTTGTGGCTTTCGAAATAGTGGCGAAGCTTCCGTGAGGTGATGAGTAGGCGTAGAGTAGTTTTTTGTACATGCGGTACCGGATTTTGGATTACTCGATGAGATTACTTGATGTAGTATACTGGGACGTTGCACTTTATACGCGCCCTTGTTCTTCTCTTTCTATGACTATTCTTTGTCTTTGATTACGGTAGGAGTTGCCGCAATATATAGCATCATATCTTCATCTTTCTTTGGAGGTGTTAGGATAGGCGACGAAGTGAGGTATTCTTTAAGTTTTTTGAAAGCTTCGTCGGCTTCTATTGTCCACTCGAACTTGTCTGTCTTCTTTAGTAGTTTGAAGAAAGGTAATCCCTTTTCGCCGAGTCTTGATATGAATCGGTTGAGGGCCGCCATGCATCCTGTTAGTTTCTGCACATCTTTGACACTTCTAGGTGGGCCCATTTCTGTTATAGCTCGAATTTGCTTGGTGCTGGCTTCGATCCCGCGCTGACTGACCAAAAATCCGAGTAGTTGTCCTGAGGGAACCCCAAATACACATTTATTTGGGTTCAATTTCCATCTCCATTTCTTTAAGCTTTCGAAGGTTTGCCTTAAATCTTCAATTAGAGTGTCTGGGTTCTTTGTTTTCACCACCACATCGTCCACGTATGCCTCCACGTTTTCACCGATTTGATTCCCAAGGCAAGTCTGGATAGCTCTTTGGTACGTGGCGCCAGCGTTCTTTAGTCCAAACGACATGGTCTTGTAGCAGTAGGCACCGAACGGGGTGATGAAAGATGTCTTGCTCTGGTCTTCTTCTTTTAGTGCGATCTGGTGATATCCTGAATAGCAATCGAGAAAAGATAATAGCGCAGATCCTGCTGTCGAGTCAACTATCTGGTCGATGCGTGGTAGCCCGAACGGATCTTTTGGGCAATGTTTGTTGAGATCTGTGTAATCGACGCACATACGCCACTCGTCCGTGTTTTTCTTCTGCACAAGGACCGGGTTTGCTAGCCAATCTGGATGAAGGATCTCCTTGATGAATCCAGCTGCCATCAGTTTTGTTATTTCCTTTTTAATTGCTGCCTTCTTGTCGGGTGAGAATCGTCGTAGCCGTAGTTTTACAGGCTTGGAGCTTTTGTTAACATCAATCCTGTGCTCAGCCAACTCCCTTGGGACTCCTGGCATGTCGGCCGGCTTCCAAGCGAAGATATCTTTGTTGTCCCGAAGAAAGTTGGTGAGCGCGAGTTCCTATTTTGCCGAGAGGTGAGCACTGATAGTTGCTGTCTTGGAGGTATCGCCTGTGCCTAAGTCGATTTGCTTGACGTCGGCTTCTTTTGGTGGTGCAATAATGCTGGGCTTTTTAGCCGGTATTTCTAATTCTTCTTGGCTTGTCTCTGCAGCGATTGCGGCTATTTCTTTTCTTCCATTGTCGGCTTGCGCTTTAGCTGCAATTTGGATCGCCTGAACGTCGCAGTCAAAAGCGCGTTTTAAATCGCTTCGAAGAGAAAGGATACCGTTGGGTCCTGGCATCTTAAGCAGTAAGTACGGATAATGTGGTATTGCCATGAATTTGGCCAGTGCTGGACGCCCGAGGATTGCATGATATGATGAATCGAAGTCGGCGACTTCAAATTTGATAAACTCTGTTCGGTAGTTTGAAGGAGTTCCAAAGGTAACAGGTAAAGTAATTTGTCCGAGTGGCATGGCTGCTTTGCCGGGTACTATTCCGTAAAAAGGTGTGCTTGTTGGCGTAATCATCCCGGCGAGTTGTAGTCCCATTTTTCTTAGAGTTTCTGAAAAGATGATGTTAAGCCCAGCTCCTCCATCGATTAGTACTTTGGTGATGGTCATACCAGCAATAGTCGGATCCAGAACTAATGGATAATGGCCTGCGTTTCCCACGCTAGTCCATTGGTCTTCTCTGGTAAATTGGATAGGATACTGTGACCAATTGAGGTATCTTGGTGTAGCCGGTTCTGCTGTCATAATGGTCCGCAGTGCTAGTTTTTCTTGATGTTTGCTTCTGCAATCCGGAGCTCCTGAGAAAATCACTGCTACCGTTCCCCTAGGTTTTTGGAATCCTTTGTCCTCGTGGTTGTCTTCTTCTCTTTTCTGATTGTCCTCTTTGGTGTTTTCCTTACTATCTTTTCTTGTGTATCGATCATTGAAAGTGTAGCAATTTCCGATGGTGTGCCTTCCACTAGGGTGCAATGGGCAATGTATGTTTTCAATGTCATCATATCTTTTGGGTTTGGGAAACTTCTTTGATTTGTCGGCCATTGCCACAGTATTGTCTGGTCTACGTTTTCTTTCTTGATGTCTGCTATTTCGTTGACTTTGCTTGTCCGGGTTGTCTTGGTTGCTTCTGTCCGGGAACCTCTCTCGTGTTTTTTCTTCTGCAGTAATCATCTTTTCTACTGTACGTCTAAATTCTTCATTGTTTCTCGGATTTTCTTTGCAGAAGTCTTGAAATTGCCATCTAGCCATGATTCCGTGAGAGAAAGCTTCAATTACTTCTCGTTCGGTTATGTCATGCACTTGAGCTCGTAGTTCGCCGAATCGTCGATAGTAGTTTCTGAGACTTTCACCTCCCCTTTGCTTGAGTCCTTTTAGTTCTGCATGAGTGATTGGGTGTGTGATGATTCCTGCAAAATTCTCACAAAAAGCTCTCTGCAAATCCTCCCAATTTCTGATAGATCCTGGATTTAGTTTGTCGAACCATTGGAGGGGCATGGCCTCCAGTGCCATGGGGAAGAAAAGGGCTTTGATATCGTCGTCTCCTTCGGCTAGTTCAATCGATTGTGAATATATTCTGAGCCATTGCTTTGGTTCAGTTTTGCCATCATACTTGGAGTGATTAGATGGTTTGAATTTGTGAGGTAATCGCACCAATGCAAGCCTGTTCGCGAAGCAGGGGAACCTGTCATGTGCCTTGGTTTCTTTGAATTCAGATTCGGCGCCTTCCTCTGGCCAACTGTCGTTTTGATGGGAACAATCTTGCGAGGTTGTCTGGGTAGGAACCCTACTCCTATTCTTCCTTAGTTGTTCAAATCGGTAGCCTTGATTATACTCCTTCCTACTTCCTCCGTCATGGCTTCCACCCGGCCCAAGTCTTTCGAAAGCGGATTTCTTTTGATTTTGATCTTCTTGCCGGTGGGTTGTTGATCTGGCGGGTGGTCCTGATCGAGTTTTTTCTTCATTCGTTCTCGGGATTGTTGATCGGAGCAAGTCCTGGAGCTGTTCGTACTTCTCACCAGGATGCGAAGTTGCTCCGAGTTCTTCTAATGCTTCTCGAATCTTATCGTAAGGCGTATTCGCCGTGCGTCTTCCTTCGACTTCTCGTTGCGATTTTCTTTTGTCGTACTCAGCCAATTCTGACTCGTATCTGATCCAAGCTTCCCTGCGCTGCCTAGCACGGTGTTGGTGCCCTTGCTTCAACTTGTTTTTTCTTTCTCTAGCTTGTTTCTGACTATCTGTTTCTCCATCGTAGCCCTGGGCAAAAGGTGATATGTTGGATTCTGATTCATCTGATGATCTGACATCGGGTGCTTCCGGGGGATTTAATGGTGACCGCAGTCGTCGAACCGTGAGCACTTCTCACGCATGAGTCATCCTATTATTGGCGTTAGTTTTCATGCTATCGGAGTCGCTGATAACTTTAGTGGATGCCTCGGTGTCGCAGATCGAGTCTCCTTCTTGGTAAGGTAAAATAGCTGTTGTTGTTGTGCCGACTAGTTGGGTTCCGCTACCCTCAGGAATGGAATCCGGCCAGTGGATGATACAGTCCCGCGATGTTATCGTTAGCATGAGACCTTCCTGAGCTCCTGTCAGTGGTATCCCGAGTCTTGTATTAAAAAATCTTTCGACTTGTCCCTGATAGGATTTTGCCATGTTGTCGAGCCCAAATGGAAAAGAACTCGACTTCTTGAGAGAATTTTGGGGGTAATCCGAGTTGTTTTGAGTTGTGCTCTGGAATCTTGCCAAAAAAGAACTCGGTTTCTTGAAAGCACTCGGATAAAACTTCGTCTTGGAGCTTAGATTTGGATCGGATACGAGTGGTCGTGAAATCCGATTTGACTCGGATACTATGAGCTGCGCGAATCTTCTGGTGAGCTGATCCGTTGTAGTTGTTGAAATATGAACTTCTTTTGGATGATCTGGATCTTCAAGGAGATGGCTTTGAAGCTTGCCGTTGTTGTCTGCCTCGCAGATCCATGAGCCGAAGATGAAAGTTGATCCCGTCGGGAAAATCATGTTGTTGAGGTCCATCGAGCTCTCGGAAGCAAAGTCGCCGAAAGCCCCTACCTGGCGCGCCAGCTGTCGATGTTTTACCACCGATAGCCTGCCACGGGGGTACCCGGGGCAGTATGTTCGGGCTTCGGCGTATGCCGAACTCGATGGTTAACGCAAGAGACAGCCGATTTATCCTGGTTCAGGCCCTCGATCGTAGATCGAGCAATAACCTTACGTCCAGTCGGCCTTAGCCTTTGCGTTGGATTGATTGTCAAGTGTTGTGTCGTACAATTGTCGTCTCTCTCAGGAGCCCTGCCCTCCTTTATATAGTCAGGAGGCCAGAGTCCTAGTCGGTTTACAATGAGATTTCCTAGTAGGATTTCTTAATAGTTCTACTACTAAGATTACATGGGAAGAATCCTAGTCGAACTAGATCTTCTCTCTCCCTTGCGGGGTATCCTGTGGGTCCCGCATCGACACCACCCACAAATAAAGCTAAGCTTCTACACTAGGAGTTAGCACACAAATTCCATCCATCCACCCACAAAAACAAAGCTCCATCAAAATTCCTGATCTCGCTTCACCAAGGTTTCATAAAAAGAAGAGGCATGGCAATGAAAAAAAGAGAAAAAACTGGACAAATGAAGGTCCAAAATAAAAAGGACTCAAAGAAGTCCACAGAAAAAGGACTCAAAGAAGTCCAAAGAAAAAGGACTCAAAAAGTCCAAGAGAAAAGAAAGAAAAAGGTAGAATCAAAAGATTGCCATGACCTCTAGAAAAGAAACCTATGGTGAAGAAAGAAAGATAAAAAATAATAAAGGAGTTTTTCTTCATTGCCATGACCTCTAGAAAAGAAACCTATGGTGAAGAAAGAAAGATAAAAAATAATAAAGGAGTTTTTCTTCCACAAAAACCACAAAATACCACACACTTGCACCTCTTGATCAGATTGTATGACTTATTTCTCCTTAGATCCGGATTTTGACTTCGCAACATGTCCATGGTAAGTATGCCATACTTTACCCTGCCTTGAGCTCCACATAAGCCTTTCTAAAGGTAGGAAGTAAAGGCAACATCTCTTGCCTAAGTGAGGAACCAAAAATAACAGATATGAGTGACCCGAGAGAATCACTTTGAGGAGCAAAGCTAACATTTACATTTTCAAAATCAAACAAAACCCAAGTTTCTAAGTGAAAGTAGAGTAGGAAGATTTGAATCCTTACTGTTCCATTATCCAATCACTCAAGAATGTTTGGTAGACACTTAGAAGTTCATAGGTTCAGGTGAGGTTTGGAATAACTTGTATGCAGATTTCAAATCAAGGAGATGAACCAGCTTAGTCCTTAGAACTTTACTCGAGGATGAGCAAAGGACTAAGTGTGGGGGAGTTTGTTGGTGGTCCTTAACTCACACTTTTAACCGCCACCACTTATATAAAATCCATCCAAATGAACACCAAACTTAGAAATAGGGCTCACAACTAACAAAGTTCCATGAGTTTTGGTGATTCATCAATTGCAGGAGGACATGTCGGGATAATGCAAGAAATGTGTCAAAAGTACACAAAGAACAAGGCATAACATCACTCGACATGAGCACAAGGGGAGGAGGCCCACTTACCAGGCAAATCAGGGCCCAGTTAGGTGGAGAAAAAAGGCCAAAACCCATATCAAATCAACGCCAAATAGCACAAAACTTTGCAGGACCGATCTAGCTGCCCAATGAAGACAACCGACCAAAGATGGGACCATTCGGGTCCAGTTGGGGTGTGGCCGCACCCTAGGTGTGGCCGCACCCTGTCTAGAGTGTCTCGGTTCCATCTTTGGTGGGCTGCCTCGTGCCGCCTCTCTAAAGACGGTTGCATGGGTGATGGCGGTAACTTAAATGCGCAAAACATCAGTTTGGAGCTTTCTAGATGGGGATCCAGCATGTTGTCAGCGTCCACCTCTCCAAAGAATAGGAACTCACGCTCACCAACTTTCTCAGGGAAAACAAAGATATCTTTGCATGGAAGCCGACTGATATGTCATGTGTTCCGAGAGAGTTGGCTGAGCACAAATTGGATTTAAACCCCAGCTCAAAGCTAGTCAAGCAACGTCTACGACGGTTCTCACCAGATAAGAAAGCAGCAATCAATAAGGAAATCACCAAGATATTGGCAGCTAGGTTCATTAGGGAAATCCTTCACCCTGACTGGTTAGCCAATCTCGTACTCATCTAGAAGAACTCGAAAGAGTGGCGCATGTGCGTTGACTACACAGATCTCAACAAATACTGCTCGAAAGATCCCTTCGGCTTACCTCGCATTGATCAGATCGTAGACTCTATAGCCGGGTCGACCCTTTAATCCTTCCTTGATTGCTACTCAGGTTACCATCAGATTGCCCTCCGAATAGAAGATCAAAGCAAGACATCCTTCATCACTCCATTTGGTGCCTATTGTTACACGACCATGTCCTTTCGATTAAAAAACACTAGTTCAACTTATCAGCAGGTTATCCAGGCATGCCTAAGCGAATAAATCGGTCATAATGTAGAAGCCTACGTGGGTGATGTCGTCATTAAGACCAAGGACCGTTCTACTCTGATCGTAGACTTGAAGCAGACCTTTGATAGTCTTCGTAAGTACAAGTGGAAGCTTAACCCAACAAAGTGCATGTTTGGAGTTCCTTCCGGACAACTATTGGGTTTCCTCATAAGCCATCGGGGTATCAAAGCTAGCATGAAACAGATTCAAGCAATCACTTAGATGACTCGACCTCACTGCATCAAAGATATTCAAAAACTAACAGGATGCATGGCTGCCCTCAATCGTTTCATCTCTCGACTCGGGGAAAAAGGTTTACCTTTCTTCATGTTGTTGAAAAAGTCGAGCAAGTTTGAGTGGACAGCAGAAGCTAACGAAGACCTCTAGAAGCTCAAAGAGTACCTGTCCACCTCTCTAATACTTACTCCACCCGAGAGACATGTACCACTCCCAGTCTACAATGCAGCAACTACTATGGTAGTCAGCACGTCAATAGTCATGGAGCGGGCTGAAGAAGGGCACGTATATAAGGTACAATGACCTATCTATTATATTAGCAAGGTGTTATCAGAATCCAAGGCCAAGTACCCACATGTGCCAAAGCTCCTCTATGCCCTCTTGATCACTTCATGCAAGCTAGACCACTACTTTAACGAACACAAGGTAACAGTGGTATCTGACTTCCCACTTGGCGATGTCCTACACAATCGTGATGCAAAAGGATGCATATCCTAGTGGTCAGTCAAGCTAGGAGCTCAGAACATCGAGTTCGTCTCCCGCAAGGCCATGAAATCTCAAGCCTTGGCTGATTTCATAGCCAAGTGGACCGAAGCCCATGTTGGCGGTCCTTAGCTCACACTTTTAACCACCAACACTTATATAAAATCCATCCAAATGAACACCAAACTTAGAAATAGGGCTCATAACTAACAAAGTTCCACGAGTTTTGGTGATTCATCAATTGCAGGAGGACATGTTGGGATAACGCAAGAAACATGTCAAAAGTACACAAAGAACAAGGCGTAACATCACCCGACATGAGCCCAAGGGGAGAAGGCCCACTTACCAAGCAAATCAGGGCCCATTTAGGTGGATAAAAAGGCCAAAACTCATATCAAATCAACTCCAAATGAAGCAAAACTTTGTAGGACCCATCTAGAGGCCCAATGAAGACAACCGACCAAAGATGACGCCATTCGGGCCCAGTTGGGGTGCGGCCACACCCTATCTAGCATGTCTCGGGCCCATCTTTGGTGGGCCACCTCATGCTGCCTCTCCAAGGACTGTTGCATGGGTGATGGTGGTAACTTAAATGCGCAAAATGTCAGTTTGGAGCTTTCCATATGGGGATCCCGCATATTCCATGGTCATTCCCTCCTCTCCACCTATAAAAAGGAGGCCCCCTCTCCTCATTTCATCCATCGTCAACACTTGGAAGATCACCACATAGGAGACACAATGTAGCAAGAAGCGAGAAGAGCTCCATTCATATCTTAGCTCTCTAGCTAGTCCTAGTGTAGGGAGTGAGTAAGAGTGGAGAAGTACTGGAGTTGTCGGCTACCTCCATTTGTGTACTTGGGGCCCCTTGTACACTTAGCAGAAGGAATGCCGGGAATCATCGGCTCCTCTCCACTGGTACCTCTACGTTCTGAATACTACTTGGAGTATAAGGTTCGTGTTTATCTTTGGTGGTGAGCACTTACTTTAAGTTAGTCTTGTTTACTATTTACTTATGGGTTCATCGTCCATCCCTGTGGCGGATACTCTAGTAGAGGGCTCCTAATAAAGACAGATCACCCTGTACAGCGCTAGAGTAGTAGTCGATAACGTAGACATGGTGTCTAGGCTAGAGGCTACCTTCCTTTGCCTCGTACCCTACGGTTGAGGTGTAGGCAGTAGGTGGTGATAGCCCTATCTGTCCCTTGTAATCCCCAACATCCGGGTACAGTGTAGAGCTAGAGCCAGAGGTACTTGGCAGACCAAGTATAAGCCGGTGCCCAAAGTAAGTTGATAGTGGCAAAACTAGCTTAGCTTAGGGTCTCTATCCTTAGAAAACCTAGCTACCCGAGCTATCCTTCTTCTTGTTACCTTAGGTGAACTAGCTAAGAGACTTTTACACATCTGTTCCTCATGGAAATATGATATCCTGAATACTCCCGGGTGAAGTGGTACAACGATAATTCCGTGCGCTTGAGGAATATTTATGTATGCATTAAGAAATACCAACAGCCCAGCAGTCTACTCTGACAATTATCCTCGATCATTGGAAGATGTATTTCGATGGTTCCCTCAAGGTAGGAGACACAGGCACTAGTGTTCTCTTCATATCTCCAGATGGAAATCAACTCAAATATGTCCTACAAATACTTTGGCCTGCTACCATTAACAGAGCTGAGTACGAGGCCCTCCTTCATGGCCTTTGAGTAGTAGTCTCACTCGGCATCAAGCGTTTGCTCGTCTATGGGGACTCCTCAGTGGTCATCAACGAAGTCAACAAGGATTGGGACTGCACCAAAGAGACCATGGACGCTTACTGCGTAGATGTCCGCAAACATGAGAAACACTTCCAAGGTCTAGAAATCCTCCATGTTATGTGAGATCTCAACGTTGCGGCTGATATTTTGGCCAAATTGGGATCAGATAGAGCCCAGGTACTGCCTGATGTGTTTGCTCAGGAACTCCAAGTCCCTTCAATCAAACAGGAAACCTCCACATCCACCAGTACTCCGACTCCTGAGGTCCGGGTACTAGTGGTCAACCCGGCATGGACACAACTATTTGTTGATTACATCCGAGACCATAAGTTGCCTGATGAAAAGGTAGAAGTAGAGCAGATCATGCGCAGAAGAAAGAATTACGTCTTAGTCAGAGATAGGCTCTACTGATGGGGCGCATCATCTGGTGTTCTCCTCAAATGCATTACACCTGAAGAAGGGTAGAAAATCTTAGAGGAAATTCACTTCGAGTGTTGTGGCAACCACACAGCCTCCAGGACCTTAGTTGGCAAGGCTTTTAGATTCGAGTACTTTTGTCCTATAGCACTGAAAGATGTAGAAGAGTTAGTGCGATGCTACAAGGGATGTCAGTTCTTTGCCAAGCAAGCCCATGTCCCAGCCCACAATCTTATCCGCATTCCTCCATCATGGCCTTTTTCGTGCTAGGGGCTCGACATGGTTGGACCTCTCAAACAAGCATCAGGTGGTTTCGAGTACATCTATGTGGCTATTAACAAGTTCACTAAGTGGATAGAGTACAAGCCACTCATCAAGTTTAATGCTACAAAGGCTATTGAGTTTATGAATGACATTATGTACCATTTTGGTATGCCCAATTAGGTCATTATAGACCATGGCTCACCCTTTACAGCTATCGAGTTCAGAAGTTGGGCTTAAGATTGCGGTATCAGCATTGACTATGCTTCTGTAGCTCATCCTCAAGCGAATGGCCAAGTAGAGCGGGCTAATGGGCTACTTCTAGCTGGACTAAAGCCCAGACGATTCGACGAGCTTAAAGACTACGGTGGCAAGTGGATATACGAGTTACCTAAGGTAGTTTGGGGACTGTGCACTTAGCAAAGCAGAGTGATAGGGTACTCGCCCTTTTTCCTGGTTTATGGCTCAGAGGCCATGTTACTAGCAGATTTGATATGGAACTCTCCCAGGGTTGAACAGTATAATGAAGGCGAAGTAGACGAAACCCAGCAGCTAGAAATTGACAGTGCCAAAGAAATCAAGTGTAATGCACTCTTCCAGTCTTCTAGGTACCTGCAAGGCCTACGATGTCACCATGACAAGAACATGCGCCCCCATACCTTTCAAGTCAGAGATTTAGTCCTCAGGCGTATCTAGAATACCCTAAGACGACACAAGCTACTTAGCCCCTGGGAAGGCCCCTTTATCATCTCCAAAGTTACTTGGCCAGGCTCCTTCGAGTTAATCACAGAGGACGGCGGTCCCGTGCCTAACTCCTAGAACATCGATCAACTATGGAGATTTTATGCTTAAGTAGTTGTCTTGTTTAAGAAAATTCAGTGTTCAAGCTTTTTTACTTAAGATTCTTTGTTATTAATACAGAGTCAATGTTCTTCGCTAGATGAATCTATCTTTTCTTTTGTGCAAAATACACAACTATTCTAGTTGTCTCTCTTTGTTGCAACCTTTATTACATCATATATGAGATATATAGCTAACTAATTGCGTGGCTACACATCTCTCGATATGATAAAGTTACTTGACACACAGTTCTTATTATGTATACCGAGTACTAGGCTATATTATATGAGATACGCCTCCTACTCAGATGGCTTACATCTCCTTGGCTAGGAGCCAATTACCGACGTTTAGTTTAACTATTGCATGTCATCCAGGGTAGGGTGATTCCCAGAAGCAAGTAACCTGATTCATTGGCTATGGGACGGGATCCTTACAACCAACACTCGTTATAAGGGTTCCTTGAACAAGTGACTTCGATCACTTAACATCGATGGAAGGGTCTAACATGATTTTTATCATAGCAACTACGTTGATCACTTTTTACTCGGCTACTCAGTCTTATGCGCCTTTCTAAAGGACTTCACAAGACAAACTTATAGTCTAAGCAGACTACAATCTTACTCAAAAGATTACCAAGCCTAAAAGATGCTAACTTTTCACGGACAGGTTAGCTGGATTAAACCGTCTTTGGCGTTTAAGTACCCTAACAAGACTCATTACTTATAGGCTAAGTTTTTATTCAACTAACAACCTACGCAAGCAAAAGAACATTGATTCTTACAATGTGCCTACCCGGTACACATGCTTAACAAGTTTTCTTCAAACTTACATAGCCTATTCACCAGGCTTCTCCATCCTAAGGTCTAATTCATCTGTTATGGTGGTGGTGAGTCCATGAAGTTCCTCCTTAGCTCTCTCCATAGTAGCAAGATGGCCTTCATCATCATATTCTGTGGTCATCTGATGGAGATCTATAGCTAGGTATAGCACTCAGAGCATACTGAGTACATTCCGAACACAGACCTTGGTGGCTCCATGCACATAGCTCTCGAAGTGTTGGGGATGTCTTTCACTATATCCATCCACCTCTTTTCACCATCTTCTGGCCTACGGAAGAGGAGGGCAAGTGGCTTCACAGCTTCCCAGAGCGTGTTCTGCTCCGACTGGACCCTCTCGAGCTAGACCTTCATGTCGGTTACTGACTTTAGAACCTACATCTAATCACGATCAGCTCCACACTTTATTAGCTTTGCTCAAGCGAGTTCTTTACTCACTCGTTCAGTTACCTCTTTGATTTGATTGTGCTTGGCTCTCAGAGCTTCATTTAGCTCCTTCACCTCGCTTTCCATCTATTGGGTCCTGATCTACTCTTCTACAAAGAGGACCATGCACGATCATTATCATGATCACCGACTACTATATGTCAGAAACTACAGGGAAGTTGTACAGTTCTCTTACCTTTCAACCTGGCATCAAAGAGCTTGGCCTTCTATATCATCTTCAGCAAAGAATCAAAGGCATCACTCTTTCTAGCTTCAGCAGCTGCCTTTTGGCGCTCAGCCTCACCAATTTGAGCCCAAAGGATGCATAGAGTCTCTTCATGTTGTTTCTGCGTTGACATCCACTCGGCTTCCTTCTTGGCCTACTCCTCCTTCAACCTGGTGAGCACGGACTGGTCTTCCTAAACCTTCAGGGAGGCTTTTAGTTCTGCATCCTGGGTATATGACTGTTCTAGAGATGAGAACCTAGAAAATATCAACACATAAGAAGCAACAAAGTACAAGACTTACCCTTAGCTGGCCGTCAATGATAGAAGCCTAGTTCAGTAGCCTGGACCAAGACCTCATCAACCTAGTAAACTCCGGACTATATGCCTAGAGCTAGGTAACCGATCTGATAACTAGGACGACATCCTCCTCCTCCGCTTGCTGGGTGCTTGTCGTCGGCACATCTAGGGAAGGAGCACTCGGCACAGCGGTGCTTGGGTCAGCCCCTATGCTCCGCACATCTTCATCGATGGTAACTTCAGTAGGACCCGGCCCTAGCGGCTGGTGAGCTTTCGCTTGCTTCAGTCACTGCCACCTGTGGCTATGGCACCTCCACACCCTCTATAGTACCCAGCTACGTAGGTTGCTCTGCATCACCTTCAGCAGATGTTGGATCCTGCGCCCGTGGTGTTTCTGTAGACCTGGGTGGAGACACACGCCTGCTTGCCTAGCCTTTTTCCACCCGGTCACCATTAGTACATGGGTTTTCTTCAACCTAGGGCTCTTCACTCTACGCCTGAGTACTCAGTGTCTTTCTTACCCTGGTATAAGTAGCAGTCAAGTGATCTCCTAGAAATGAAGTAATATACAGAAGAAACTTTGACACTTACTTGGCACTAGATTTCTTCTTTAGGGTGGGCTTTCCTAGTGACATACCACTAGATGATCGACCTAGCTCTAGGCTTGACACTAATGCTAATAGCACTGAGTTCTCCTGATGACTCGCAGTGCTAGCACCCTATCCAAGTGTGATCACGTCACCCTGAGTTGGCACTTGGGTGCTCAATAGGTCTGGTGGTCACATCCTGCAAAGAGCAAATAAATGTCACAAAATATACCTATGCCAGAATTCAGTAACAAAATTTTACTCGGAAAGAAAACTTACTGTCTGACAGAAAACATGGTGTCTAACTCCTCCTCCGGTTGTTCCTCCACAGCGTCTTTGTGTAGTAGCTGTTTAAAAATTGGATTTAACACAAGGTAAAATTCAGACTACATGGAGACAGTTCATAAATCTTTTACCTGGTCTTAGTGTGCAGGCTCAATGGGGCCCTCTTGGGCACTGCCCCACTCCCGATGGCAACATCAGCCTCCAACGACCGTTTCTCGCTAGTGGCACCCTACCTGGTGCCTGGGTTTACCTGGACTATGACGATGTCTGGGCTCCGTTTATACTTGTCCCCGGCTTCCTAGGACACAGGGACGGCAGTGTTGGTGCTCACTCCGTCTGCTCCGTCGGACGCCGCTCCACTTCCGCCAAGTCCTCTGGAGTCGGGACTTGGAGGATGGGTAGGCAAATCATTGAAATTCTGCCCCAACTCCTGCATCAGCACAGGAGTCAGTTTTTCATAGTATTAAGATATTTAGAGATCACAATGTCAATATACTTGCAGCGGCTAGCGGATTCTAATGATCATGCTTTGGGTACTGGTATGGTATCAACTGTACCGACATAAGCATGTTTTGAATTCTCTCTAGAACTTCATCCTCTGTCAGTTCATCAGTGGTTACCTAGGCAGGGTCCTCTGGCCTAGTGTACTCGAACCCATAGTGTATCCTCTCCTATAGTGGTTGTACTTGGCGCCTAATGAAGCTGGCAACCACTTTGACTCCACTAAGGCCTTGGTCCTTCATGGCTCGGATTTGCTTGAGGAAAGGAAGAATACCCTCAAGTTCCATCGCACTCAGTGTCTCCTTATCCCAACGGATGTTGGGCACTGGTGCGGTGTTGCTATTCACCTCTAGGGGGCCAGATGTTCCTCGAATAAAACCACTCGGCCCTCCAGTTCATTATAGAATCCACCAGGGTAGAGTGGACATACTCTTTCTTACTCCCCACGTGAAATTGAATACCAGCACCCCCAAAACACTTGGACTTGCGGCGTCCAGGTGTGGTTTGAGTTTGAAAAAGTAGCAAAATAGAGTGATAGACGGGGGGATGCCAAGGAAAGGTTCACAGAGATGAACAAAAGTTAAAAGATGCAGGATGGAGTTAGGGTTCAGATGATTCAGGGTTATGCCATAATAATACAAAAACCCATGCAAAAAGGGACAAGCAGGCAACCCTAACCCATGCTAGATGAATGGCACAAAGAGAACAATCGCACCTGTCTCAAGGTTGGGAATATGGTGCTCTCTAGGCGCCTTCCATTCCCCAAGTTTCTGCTCTGGCAGATAGCCCTGTTCATGGAGCTTTAAGAGATGCTTCGGCTTCGTTACTAACGTCGGCTAGATCTGAGCGGCGGTGGCCATCTCCAGCACCTCCAATGCCCTCTTCTTGACAACTTTCTTGGTGGAGATGCTCGAGTTCTTGCCCTTACCCATCAAGCAGAGCTTTTTACAAATCTAGGGTTTCAAGATGTGAGATTGGTAGTGCTCGTAGTGGCTCGGGGGCTTAGGCAGAAAGCAAATGGAGTAGAGGAAGATTATGCATAGTAACAGTTCCCTTTTTTATAGGGTTTTCACCGTATTGTGGCCCGATAATCATACCAACGGGTGCGGCATTTTGGTTTCCCTTCCATTTTAATGCGGCTATGTCGACACGAAAACACGTCTTGTGCCGGCCACACGAGCAAGCCAGAGGGGTCTGCTCGATGGAGCTAGAGATCCGCCTGGCTTCAACGCAGGAATAATTGATTCTACGTACTCCTCCCGAGACGTACAAGTCAATTTGACCCTGCAATTGACAAGGACATAAAGTTTAGTAGTAATTTAAGGTGGAACATGCCGGTTTGTGCCTAGACAGTTCCAACTGTGCCGCATTGGGAGTAGCCATATGGGAAAAGCGACTAAATAGCCGATCTTCACATAAATCGACTGTTACGGACTGTAAAGCTCATAGGTAGCGATTGATTTTAAGTTGATAGGTACAGTACACGTATATGTAAGTGAGAACATCAACTAGCCAGATATTACCAGTGTAAATCATTAAGCCGATGAATCTAATCATAAAAAGATATAGCACACGGACAAATCGACTATCGGATATGAACGAATCTACAAATGCTCTGAATCTAATCTGTTACCACCAATAGTGAGGTTCGACCAGATCAATGGCAGCTCAGATGATAGTAACAAACCAAAACCGAAAAATCCGCAAAAACATCCGTACTTCGACAGGCTTTCTGAAAGACATGCTATACGTGAAGACTCGGATGAATCGACTAAAATAGCCGATTCAGGTGAAAGGGACTACAACGTGTGAACAATCGACTATTTCACATGAACAAACCTATGGACTCCTCAGACTCAACCTGCTATCTCTAACAGTGGGGTTCGATCGGATCGATGCAGCCATAAAAAGACAATGAATGAAACTCTTAAAGCACACAGATCTATTCACGCTTAACAGATTCATGGACGCACACCGTAGGCGTTAACGCATAGGCGATCGGCTATTTAGCCGATGCAGGCATAGTAAGTAGTTAAGGTCATGCCTAACCAGGAACAAATCTACTAACTAGCGTCTTCCAATCTACAGTGCCATTAGTGGGGATAGACCGGACCGTTACAACTATAATGGTGAACCATAAACTAGATTCAACTAGCCAGTAAACCCCTTCAAGATTATTCATGCCTTAACCACATACTATGCATGATCAAGATCGAAATAAAAATAGCCGATGAAGCATAATTCATCGCTCAGAGTGAGAAACATCGCGTTGTGGTAAAGCAAATGACGAACTGAAAAGATATAAGGCCGATCTAATTCGATCTTGACTGGGCGAATTGTTGTTGCTGCAAACTAATGACGATAAAAACATCAGCAAGATCAGTAACTTAATGAATCTACCCAAAGAACGCCACCCTTAGGTAGAGCCGATAACTTGACCTTAATCTAGTTCGAGCAGTCGAGGTCGACCAGATCGATGTAGCCATACAAACAGAAGTATAAGCCATGACGGATCTTACAGGCAAGCCGGAGGTCGGCCAGACCGATACAGCCCAGCTTGCTGAAGAACTCGCTGAGATCTACTCTACTCCTACTCCTAAGGGTTGGCTGGAGCCGAAAAAAGTAAATGACTTGTATTTGATTGATCGTGTCCTTTACAATAGCCGGGGTCCAATATTTAGACCCGGAACCTATGCATGAATCCTACTTAAGCATGACTCATTATGATTTTTGGCCTAAGAGAAAACATTCCTAAATTAGGATAACTTGGACCCTAATCTTTCCCTTTTTGTAGATTCCAACATGTCTTTCCTGGTGCTGATCGTAGCTTTTATCGTTATCTGCTGGCGCTATCTGAAGAGAGCCGATTTTAGTGCTGCATTCGATTAAGCTAATACCGACCTTTATGCAATCGATTCCTTGATGACATGATCTTGGGAGCTTTCGAGTTCCTACAATTCTTCTTCTAAATTTTGGTGCAAACATATGCCCCCCAATTTTGGGATAAAAGTAATTTTATTCCAAAATTATCACGTCTATACCCCCGATAGTTCCGTGGTCACGGGTAGAGAATCTTGATCTAGGGTCTACTATTTGTCATCGTCTATGTCAGCTTATGAGCTCATGCTTCAAAACTTTTACGAGAGCATCATTGCTTCACGGCGCTTGGATCCATCTTTCCATGCCGACTATAAAATGTCCATCCGACTCTGGTGAGAGCAATTCAACAATTCAACTATGTTCCTCTTCTATCTACTTCCTCGAATGCCTCTAGCTCCGCTAGACCCTTCATGGTCTTTGCTACGAAGATCTTGAGTGGTTAGAAGAATTCTTGTGCATATGGTTATTGTGTCGCTCATCTTAGCGCCTTGTCAAGCAAGAGGATCAGCTAGTGCGGTTAGAAGAATTCTTGTGATATCACCTGAGTCTTCTCTCCATGATTGCTAAGGTATTCTAGTGTTTGCAAGGGCTAAAATGTGTGGACACCTTCCCCTTGTTTGCTTCATCAAATGCCCATCGGGAAAACCACAGACTTCTTTCCCACAATTTCCCAGTCACCGAGAAATCGGTAGGGCATCTTTTAGGCAGGTGGCCTTTCCCCTTCTCCCGAGGCAATTTTATCAACGGGCCGATGTGACTCAGTTCATGATGACCTTCGACCTTGTGGGGATTCAGCCTCCCTTCAATCCAAAGAAACTTGGTGGGTTGATCGCTGGTCAATGTAAACCTTTCGTATCCATCCCACGATATTTTGTGACTATGGGAAACAATAAATCTGAATTTGTTATCTCTTTGTGATCCGTCTCCTGAATTTTTGGAATATCGATCCGCTTCCGTATCTGACTTCAATTCCATAACCCCGGCAAAATCTATCTTCTCACCTTCTCGGGCTATATATACGGGCCACGACTGTGGATCGAAAAACAACCTACTTCGTCCCATACCTTTCGTGTTTTTAGTGCGGCTTCTGCTTTTCCCATAGGTTTGAGATCATGGAGAACAACAAGAGATCTGCTAAGGAGGCCCTCAATGGATTTACGTCATCACGCCAGTGCCTTCGTCATCAGGAGGGTGCAACTCGTGACGCCCCTACCATCTCAAGGCATAGGGCCAACTCCATTCAGCCTTCGGGGTTATCTTCATCAATAGCTCACTGCCAGCTCCCCTGCTATCCAAGGAGATGGATCGACAACGATGATCTGCTCACCTCCATTGATCATGATGGCTAGAACCTCACCGACTGTCTCTCCCTTGCAGAATTGACTCTGGCCATGGTCCGATGCCGATCGCCTCCCGAGGCTGATCTGGTGGAGGATAGATTGGCCAAGGCTGAGGCTAGAATTATGGGTGAGATGCCTACTACAACCTTTTGTCTTCTCTTAATTTTACCTTCAAGATCCTGATCATCTCCCCTTTGAATCTTTTTAGATCTATCGGCTCAGCTGGAAAGCCTCTGATCAGCTGCGGAGTATGCGACAGGATTTGTCAATGCCAGGGGCGCCATCCCGATGGTTTCCTTGCCCGACATCCCAAACTGCATCAGGGAGGTCGCTCTACATGGCGTTCATCATGGTGCTACCATGGCATTGGCTATTGTGCAAGCCCGTTCTAGCCGCGAGCTTCGGCTTCTTCCCCATGGTTTTCCAAACGTGGCACACACTGGGTATCATGAGCGCCTGGTCGAGGATTTCTTCGACACCACCAACTCTGTAGCTCTTACTTCCTAGGCCGATGATATAATAAACAAAGTGTTTTCCGGTCTATAGCTTGTAATAGGGGATATTAGCAAACAATTTCTTCGTCTTAAGTGATTTTCCTTTCGCTGCGTACTTCATATTCCGTGCACCAATCTGTTCGTGTTTGCTTTGCTCTTATAGGTGATACATATCACACCGACTTCTACCCATTCAGTTTTATTTTTGTACTAGAGGCGATACCCTCCTAGTATCGGCTATTAGAGTCAACAATCGAACAAATCGGTTGTCAAGTATTAATCCAAACGCTAGGATAATATTTCTTTAGATATTTCTCATTGATTGCCCTGCCAAATTCTTCCTCTCCTCTTAGTGTTTCCAAAATATAAGCATTGCCAGGTGCACAACGTTTAATCTGATAAGGTCCTTCCCAATTAGGTGACCATTTTGCCGAACTTGCTGTCTTTTGACCCAATCGACAACTTCACTTTCCAAACCAAGTCTCCTTCAGAAAATTGCTTGCTCTTGACTTTTTTATTGTAATATTTTGCAACCCTCGATTTATTGGCTTTGATATTCTCAAGAGCACGCAGCCGATGACAACTCAAGTCCTCTAAGTTGTCTATCATAAGATTCTTGTAGACTTTGGCTGACAAATCATTTTGCAACGTAACGCGCCTTGATCTAGTCTGAATTTCCCACGGAAGGACTGCATTATGGCCATACACAAGTTCATAAGGTGATGTTTTAATCGATCCATGACAGGCCATGCTATATGCCCATAATGCCTCATTAAGCGTTGAATGCCACTTCCTTGGCTGCTCCTCAATCTTTTTCTTGCTCAGCTTAATCATAATCTGATTGGATGCCTCTGCTTAGCTATTAGCCTGAGCATAGTAAGGAGAAGAATTTAGTAGCTTAATTCCCATACTGGTAGAAAAATCTCCGAACTCTTCTGATGTGAACATTGTCCCTTGATCGGTATTGATAGTTTGAGGAATCCTAAAATGATACACAATATGCTCTTTGACAAAATCAACCATGTTCTTTGAGGTTACCATCTTCAAAGGAATTGTCTCAACCCACTTGGTGAAGTAGTCCATTGCTACCAATATGAACTTATGTCCTTTACTTGAGGGCGAAAAAATTTGGCCAATTAAATAAATTCCCCAGCCTCAAAATGGCCATGGTTTGATTATTGGATTCATGGTTGATGCAGGCAATTTTGGACATTACCAAAATGTTGACAGTCTTGGCACCCCTTATAATATTCAAAACAGTCCTCCAATATCATTAGCCAGAAATATCCAGTTATGCGAATGATCCATTTCATCTTATAAGCGATTGATGAGCTCCACATATCCCTTCGTTCACTTCGCCCATCAATACCTTAGCTTCCTCCTGATTTAGGCATTTGAGCAACTCCCCATCGACTGTTTTGTAATTTAGCTGATCATCTAGTAAAACATAATTAGTCGATTTATACCTTAGCTTTCTGGTAACTTTTTGTGATGGATTCCTAAGGTAGTTGGCTATTTCAACTCTCTAATCATTATCTGAGGTTTCACTACTAAAGAGTTCTTGAAACACTCGATAACCTGAAGCACTTTGAGCTAAATGATTGGCCTCTTGATTCTGTGCTCTCGGAATATGTTGAAAAGAGACATGAGGAAATTCCTTGAGCAACTTTTGGCACTCATCATAGTCTCCCCTCAGAGTATCTTCTTTGCACTCATATAGGCCAATCAACTGGTTAATAATTAACTATAAATCTCTAAATATTTCAATTGCTTCAGTCTTTACTTCATGAAGAAGTTGAAGTCCTTTAAGAATAGCCTCATATTCTGCTTCGTTGTTGGTAATCATTGGCTTAGTTGTAAGAGCAAACTCAAAATTTGCCCCCTAAGGCAAAATAATAACAATACCAATGCCACCTCCTTGCTTACATGATGATCCATCAAAGAATAACGTCAAAGGTACCGGCTCTACATAATTAATGCTTGGCTTATGATGCTGGGTGACAAAATCGGCCATTACTTGTCCTTTGACTACTTTAGCCGATTCGTACTTCAAGTCAAATTCTGATAAAGCGAGAATCCACTTTCCCACTCTCCCATTCAGTATTGGCATTGATAACATGTGCTTGATCACATCAGCCTTGGAAACAACCGTACACTAAGACGATAATAAGTAGTGTCGCAACATAGTGCAAGAGAAATATAAGCACAAGTATAACTTTTCGGTGGGAGAATATCTTGTCTCTGGATCCAGGAGTCTTATACTCAGATAGAAAAAAACTCGCTCTTTTCCTTCAAACTCTTGCATCAAGGCCGATCCAATTGTTTTGTCATCAGCCGATATGTACAACTTAAAAGGCTTACCTTGCTAAGGAGGGACCAGTACAGGTGGACATTTCATATATTCTTTTATCTCCTCAAACGACTTTTGTTGCACATCACCCCATTTAAATTCTTGATCATTTTTCAACTTCAACAAGGGAGAAAACGGCAGAACTCTTCCTGACAAATTTGAAATAAACCTTCTGATAAAATTAATTTTACCAAGCAAAATTGTAACTCTATTTTAGTAGTCGGGGGCACTGCCTCATCAATTGCTTTCATGCTCTTTTGACCAACTTTGATTCCTCTCTCATGGACCATGAAGCCCAAGAATTGTCCAACTGATACTCCAAAAGCACACTTATTAGGATTCATCTTCAGACCATGTTTTCTTGTGCATTCTAGAGTCTCCCGCAAATCAGCTAGATGTTCCTTGTACCCCTTGGATTTTATCATCACATCATCGATGTAGATTTCAACAATCCTGCCGATCAACTTATGAAAAATATAATTCATTTCCTCTGATAAGTTGCACCGGCATTCTTCAGACCAACGATCATCACAACCCACTCAAATAAACCGATTGCGCCAGGGCACCTAAAAGCGGTTTTTGCTATATCTTCCTCTGCATTGTCGTCCATGAAGCTAATAACCTTGTGCCCGGCTACTACGTCTACCAACATATCATCTATTGGCATCGAATAACCATCCATGGGTGTGGCCTTGTTCAGATCTCTAAAATCAATGGAAACTCTTAACTTTCCATTCTTCTTATACACAGGGACGACATTCGATATCCACTCTGCATATAGGCACGGTCTGATAAACTTTGCTTTCAGTAACCTTTTAGTCTCCTTTTTGATATCATCAAGCACGTTTGGGTTGAATCTCCTTGGAGTTTGTTTAAACAGCTGATATCCAGGTTTGAGTGGCAATTGGTGTTCAACAATTGATCGGTCTAGACCAGGCATCCCATAATATTCCCAAGCAAAATAGTCTTTAAATTCCTTTATTAAATCGACTAACTCTCGCTTATATTCAAGATCCAACTTGGCACTTACATACGTCGGCCTAGGCCTATCTCCAGAACCAATATCCACCTCTTCTAATTCATCAGCCAACATGATGCCATGTCCTAGTTTACCATCTGTACCATCTATTGGATTATCCATTAAAACAAAATTTCAAAGCCGACTGCCTGGATCGGCTATTGGCTTTCATTATTGACCCTAATGAAGTCTCCATCCCATAACTTGCCAGAAAAACACTCGAAATATTCTAGCTCCTAGTACACTAGAGCGGCTATTGTGATACTCATGGACTCATCAGCACGAACCTGCACGACATCATCCCCATGCCATTGAATCAAACACTGATGCATGGTTGATGGCACACATCAGTTTGCATGAATCCAATCACGACCAAGGAGTAAACTATATGAACCTTTTCCATTGATGATAAAGAATATGGTGAGCAAGGTCTTACTCCTGATTATTAATTCGATGTTTATTGCCCCCCAGGTCTTAGACGTAATACCCCCAAAATCCTTAAGCATCATGTCGGTCTCAATCAGATCTCCTGGTCCCTTGCCAAGTTTATGAAAAGTGGTGTAAGGCATAAGATTGACAGAAGCACCTCCATCCACCAACTTGTTCATCGGCTTCCCATCAACAAAACCTTTTACATATAAAACCTTTAAGTGACGATGCTTGACTGGTTTATCAAATATAGCCTGCTGTATAACTATTAACTATTTCTTCATACTCTGATTCATCGAAATCTGAATAAACTTCTTGATCAGCTGGAGCTCTAAATTCTGATGGTAGTAGAAAAGCCATTTGAATATTAGCCGATGGCCCCATTCTATCGGCTGTTTGTTTTCCACGCCAAACTTGAGGTTTACCGGATGCCTGAGTCTGTTCTAGTTCTCCATTCCTTAGCCGTTGCACTCTCCTTTTCTGGCTTCTTGTCAGACCTCCTGGACACCACTGGCCTTCCTGCCAAACACATTCTTCTTCATTACTCTCCTCTTCATAAGCAGCCCAGTTTTGATCAACAACTCACTTTCCAAGCCGATCATGAACACTTCTATTTTTAAGTGCCGATCCATGTTATGATGATACTCATCTCGAGCATGGATAGACCGACAGTTGGCTTGAGATTGCCTAAACTCCCAATATTGCTCGCTGCATTCTGGACAGTTATTTCTGGTAGGCAACTTCAAACCTTCGTTGCAGCAATGTCTTAAGAAAGGACAATTCCAATGCGATTCAGCTTGTTTCCTTTCATACCTCTCTTTTTCTTGTTGATGCTGGTATTCTTGCTCCTCTAACCAACACTGATAATCCTTTTCCTTCTGCCGCTGCCATTTATTCAACAAAATTTGAGATGTAACACGCGGCTTTGTCGCCCCATCTTTTGGTGTCTCCCCCTGCTCATATCGGCTCTTTTGTTTGTCGCGATGTCTTTTTATTTCTCTGTATTCATCAGCCGATATTTGCATCTCAGGATCGACTGTTCTAGTTTCTCTTGATCTAGTTGATGTTAGGACCTTAGTCTTTCCTTTGAGCAGCCCAGCATCGACCATGTTTTGATCTCCCGGAAAAGGATTATAATCAATTTTCATTTTCTGAGGCGTATCGAATTTGAGCCTTCCTTACTGAATAGTCCTCTGTATATGTTGCCGGAAAACTCTGCATTCATTAGTAGAATGAGATGTAGCATTATGAAACTTGTAGAACTTCTTATTTTTCAACTGATCGGGAGGCAACATAACATGATTATTGAGCAGCTTGATCTGCCCCTTCTCAAGCAAGAAATCGAAGAACTTGTCTGATTTCATGATGTCAAAGTCATAGCTCTCTTCGACTCCTCTTCCCCAAGGATTTGGCACCATTACTATCTTTTTACCCTAATTCCAATCAGCCGTGGCAACCTCATCTTCTTCATCATCTTCATAGCCGTCATCGACTGAATATGAATTATAGGCTTCAGCCATTGTGGTACTCTTCTGGAATCGGGTATCTCTATGCATGTTCTAGAATTAGCTATTGAGCGCTACCACTCATTGAGCCAATTGACCCAAGTTGTTAAACTCTTGTCCCAGCAACTTTTCTCTCCATGTTGGCAGCATTCCTTGAACGGCCAAAGTAGCTAGCTGATCATCAGCCAAGTTTAATGAGAAGCACAAATTTCTAGTCTCTCGGAACCTCTAAAGAAACTCGATGCCCGATTCATTAGTTTTCTGCCTTATATTTGTCAAATCGGTAATCTTCTTTTCTCCTGTCCTAGTGTAAAAATATGTATGAAACTTCTTCTCTAGGTCAACCCAATTGGTAATGGAGTTAACTGGCAGTGATGAAAACCAAGTGAAGGCTGGCCCTGACAGGGACAAGGAGAAGAAACGAACTCGATGTGCTCTATTGTGCTTGTGTTGTCTTGGCCAGTGAACTTAGCAAACTCTGGGATCCTATAATTTGTAGGAAGAGTGACCAAATCATACTATTCTGGATATGGGTGTTTATACGAGAAGGTCTGCCCTTTTGGCTTCAGACCGAACTAATTCTTCATCATCTCGGTCACTCTTAGTAATAACTCATCAACATTTGAAATTGGATTTCTCTACACCTGCTGACCCATCTATGGTTTGATATCTCGTGTGCCTTGATACCCTAGATTTAGAATCATGTGAAGGGTGTTATAATCTGTGCCATAATGATACCCCTGTGCAATCTCTATCTGCTGGGTCTTTTGCTGGTTTACTGTTTGAAGTCTCTGATTATAGACATCAGGATCTATATCTCCATGGATCCTTTGAATTGACAGTGCTATTTTTTGAGCCGATGACGGTATGTGGCCTGATGTGCCAAAATTAATCATCTGGTTCTGACCTTACCCCGATAGCTATTGCACATGCTGCACTGATGATCTAGGATTATACTATATCTAATTTGTAGTAACACCTTGAGCTTGCTCAGATGAACTCTGAACTACCTGGACATCATCATTACCAGCTGGTGCTGCTTCTTGATGGCTGGTACTGGCTTGATTAGTTCCTTGAGTCGATGGATGTGGAATGTTGTAATAAACCGGCCCAACCTGATCAACTGGAAACCCAGGAAACACCTCTTTCATGGTGTTGTGGAATGTGTTCAAGAAAACTTCATTATGGTTTGATATGGCATCACGAACAGATTCGTTTACAGCTTCCATGAAGAAACGCCTGTCTTCAGCTTCATCTGCATCTGTTTGCCCATGCAATAGAACTCTTGGTAGTGGATATTTTTGAACAATTGTATTGTCAGGTGTTTTGGTGTAGGACAACAAACACTTGTTCTGAAATTCTTCTATAGCTTTGCTGATGACATAAGGATGTTGTTGTTGTTGTAAGCCACCATGGTGGTTGTGGTGTCCCACCGAGCATGTTGTTGTTGTAAGCCACCATGATGGTTGTGGTGTCCCACCGAGCATGCTAGAACACATGTCGACTTGAAAACACATCTCGTGCTGGGCACACGAGCAAGCCGGAAGGGTCTGCTCGATGGAGCTAGAGATCTGCCTGGCTTCAACACAGGGATAATCAATCCTACGTACTCCTCCTAAGACATGCCAATCAATTTGACCCTATAATTGACAAGGAGAGAAAGTTTATCAGAAATTTAAGGTGGAACATGTCGGTCTGTGCCTAGACAGTTCCAAGTGTGCTGCTTCGGGAGCAGCCATACGGGAAAAGCGACTAAATAGCCGATCCGCACAGAATTGGCTATTATGGACTGTAAAGCTCGTAGGTAGTGATTGATTTTAAGTTAATAGGTATAGTACACGTATATGTAAGTGAGAACATTAGCTAGGTAGATACTTCCAGCGTAAAGCATTAAGCCGATGAATCTAATCATAAAAAGATATAGCACACGGATGAATCGACTATCTAATACGAACGGATCTACAAATGCTCTGAATCTAATCTGTTACCACCAACAGTGAGGTTCGACCGGATACATGGCAGCAATGATGATAGTAACAAACCAAAATCGAAGAATCCACAAAAACATCCGTACTTCGACAGGCTTTCTGAAAGACATGCTATACATGAAGACTCGGATGAATCGGCTAAAATAGCCGATTTTGATGAATGGGACTACAGCATGTGAACAATCGACTATTTCACATGAACAAACCTATGGACTCCTCAGACTGAACCTGCTATCTCTAACAGTGGGTTCGACCGGATTGATGCAGCCATGAAAAAGACAATGAATCAAACCCTTAAAGCACAAAGATCTATTCATGCTTAACAGAATCATGGACGCACACCGTAGGCGTTAATGCATAGGTGATCGGCTATTTAGCCGATGCAGGCATAGTAAATAGTTAAGGTCACGCCTAATCAGGAACAAATCTACTAACTATTGTCTTCCAATCTATAGTGCCATCAGTGGGGATCGACCGGATCATTACAGCCATAATGGTGAACCATAAACTAGATTCAACTAGCCAGCAAACCCCTTCAAGATTATTCATGCCTTAACCACATACTATGCACGATCAAGATCGAAATAAAAACAGCCGATGAAGCATAATCTGTTGCTTAGAGTGAGAAACATCACGTCGTGGTAAAGCAAACGATGGACTGAAGAGATATAAGGCCGATCTAATTCGACCTTGACCGGGCGAATTGATGTTGCTGCAAACTAATGAGGATAAAAACATCAGCAAGATCTGTAACTTAATGAATCTACCCAAAAAAATGCCACCCTTAGGTAGAGCCGATAACTTGACCTTAATCTAGTTCGAGCAGTGGAGGTCGACCAGATCAATGCAGCTATATGAACAGAAGTATAAGCCATGACGGATCTTACAGGCAAGCCGGAGGTCAGCCAAACCAATGCAGCCCAGCTTGCTGAAGAACTCGCTGAGATCTACTCTACTCCTCCTAAGGGTTGGCTGAAGCCGAAAAAAGTAAATGACTTGTATTTGATTGATCATGTCCTTTACAATAGCCGAGGTCCAATATTTATACCCGGAACCTACGCATGAATCCTACTTAAGCATGACTCATTATAATTTTTGGCCCAAGAGAAAACATTCCTAATTTAAGATAACATGGACCCTAATCTTTCCCATTTTGTAGAGTCCAACATGTCTTTCCTGGTGCCGATCGTAGCTTTTATCGTTATCTCCTGGCGCTATCTGAAGAGAGCCAATTCTAGTGCTGCATTCAAATCAGCTAATACCGACCTTTATGCAATCGATTCCTTGATGACATGATCATGGGAGCTTTCGAGTTCATGCAATTCTTCTTCCAAATTTTGGTGTAAACAGGCTGAGCGGTTGATACAATGGCTGCACGCCTTTTCAGGATTTCCAACATGTCACATTATGTTTAGACTTATCCTTTGGATTTCTTCCTTTTAGGTACTGGCCACGCTACAACCGTTATCTACATGGCCATATCTACCCGAATGATTGATGTAGTACTCAGACAATTGCTTGACAGTACGCAATAAACAGCACAGTACTCGGATGAAGATTTTTCATTCAACAACAGTTCAATGGATATAAAGTTGCACACTTTACAAGATTCAAGACCACTCAGAATAATGAGCGACTATTTATTTAGAAAGCTACAAGTATTGGATACAAGATTTTTTCAGTCAATAATAAAGACAACACCTACTCGGATAAAACATAGTACTCATACTCTAAGTGCATCTCAGTAGGTACTTTCGTACCCGATGCACCTGGATTCAAGAGGAGAAGAGTAATGCATTTGGGTAGATAACAGAAGTGCAGTGTGTCCTAGCCTAGAACCTTGGGTAGACTATCTAGCTACTAACATTTGTTGGGTGACTACCCTTGGAAGCATAGCTACTTCGAAAGGAAGCCTGTTGGCTGGCATGAAGGATGGACTACTCGCACATCTTACCACCCAGCTAACGCCATCTGTACACATTCGGGTCTGGCTATGACCCTTCATGGATAGACATCGACAGACACCCTAGAAGAACTGACATGGGACTACTGGATGTGCCACCCCAGCAACCGTCACAAGACTTCTTCTAGTTGTAGTTCTACACTCCTCTACTATGCACAACTACGGGTTTAGCCTACCTCTAAACCCTCTCACAAGAGTTCTTCTAGTCACTACAGCTCTTGGTTATACCAACCGAGTACTCCCGGGGGCTGATCTACTTCACTCACCACCATATTTGCAAGCTTCAACCTCTGAGCCACTTTACTTCTACAACTGAGGTTCAAGTGCTCGCTAGGAGGGTTTTTATATGCGTCTCGGTGATGTCTATGGATCAGGTTCACGTGGAATACACGGATCAGCTACTGAGTCCTACATAGGTTCACATGCTACACTACAATGGTACAGTGCGTCCCACTACACCTTTTTAGTGTACAGACGACCTTTTCCCAGCACAAGTGAAGTCACAGTACACCTGGTAGCACCTTTGATGGCATATTCCCCCAAATATTTTGAGCATCTTTGGACCAACTGTACTAACGCTTTGCATGTGACTTTGACATGTCTTACCTACTTCTGTACAAGCTGACAGGGCAATAATTTTCATTGGCACTCTCATCCTCGAGTATATTCTTTTTTAGATCCTTATCTCAAGTACAAGTACTCGGACACAGGCTCAAGGGCTGTAGGGTATATATCCTCTATGGATTTTAGAACTTCGAACCCTTTGTTTTGCAAACAATAAGAGGCTCGAGGGCTACACTTAGTGAGTGCACTTTTCTAAAAAGTGCACGTCACCCGGAGGCTTTATAGAGCACCTCATGGCTTCACTCATGAAAGCACTCGGACTACGATTGTTTCTACCCGACAAGATTAGGAGGAACAAGAAGGCTTCTGAGTTCAACCATGATACGCTCGGGAGCTTGACAGACCAGGGTCCTAGGGGTTCCCCACGGGGGCACTACATGGATAGGCCCTAGGATGGCCAACGATCTGTTGAAGGATGCGAGACAAGGTGGCGTGGACTTCAAGCTATTCTAGATCAACTTAGTCGGCTTACTATGAAAACTAGATTCTGTAATAGGACAAGGACACTTCTCTTGTAACCAACTAGGACTAGATATGTGCCCTTACCCTCTCCCCTATATAAAAAGAGGTATGGTGCACCCCCTTGTAACCCTAACAATCATACAATCAATCCAACGCAAAAGGCTACACGTCAACTAGATGTAAAGGCTATTACTCGACAAGAGGGCCTGAACCAGTATAAATCATTCGTCTCTTTGCATTTGCTGTCGAGTTCTGCATACGCCGAAGCCCTTCGAACATTGTCCCGGGTAATCCCGTGATGAGTTGCTGTGCATTAGACACCAACATCTGCGAGCTACGTCACTTGAGATCCCACACTCACAGTGACCTTACCCCTCGCAAGAGTAGAGATTAACAAATTGATCATCATGTTCATGTATCAAATTAATTTGGGTCCTTAGTCATATTTAGACAACTATAAATAAAGTTAATACCCTCACAGGTTTTAAGTAGTCAATCATCCCAGTGATGCTCCTACACTTGTGAGAGTGAGTTCCCTTCTGACACTTGACTTCTAAATGCAACTAAGCAGATAAGCAATTAAAGCTCCCATCCCATTGGTTAAGTGAAGGCTCTAATTACTTAGTGAGTAGCTCTAAGTTAGTGAAGCAATATTAAGTTGTTAATCATATTCAAATGATATGCATTCTCATAATGAGACAAGTAATAGGTATCCAAAGTAGGGTTCATAGTAGTGGGGTGCCTACCTATTGGAAGAGCGAGGTTCCCATAGTTTGGAACATCACTTGGCGTCTCTCCGATATTGAGTACCTATATGTATGCATGTCATCGTATGAATACAATAAATATGGTGCTCATGTGTGCTATAATATGCTTAGACATGTGTATGATTAACTACTAAGTACATGGTACTAGGTGTGTGTAACATAGCATTACTGTGCTATCGGTATGCACTGACGGACACTCCATCATGGCTCATGGATGCTCCATCAGGTTTGGGACCTAGACATCTTTGGTGTTTAGTCCTCATCGGATGGTCCGTGACAGTCGATGGACACTCCGGTAAGAACTAGGAGCTCTCAGGTTTATTTAGAGACCAAGCTCTATAATTCGACAGACACTCCGGTGGTGAGTGCGGACACTCTGCCAAATTTTAGTATGTGAGACACAAAAGATAAACTTAGGTGTATGAATGTAATGAGATGGTACACAAAACATGTCTCACAAACATCACATGCTCAAAGCAAGCTAACAAAACAAGTTTCATGACTTTAGAAGACCTAGAGAATAAGTTGTCTATTTATTAGACTAAAAATGCATTATTCTAGCCAAAATTAAGATATTTATTTTGGTGCCAAACACATGTCTAGATGATAGAGAATATTCTAAAGAACACAACAAAACTTGTTTCACAATTTTTGGAGTTCAAATGCATCTTCTATGAATTTTACAAGTTTGGGCTGTGCTGCTGTGATATAGCGGACATTCCACGAATGGTGGACAGTCCGCCAGGGATGAACGCATGTGCTGCAGCATTTTGCTAGGACGAACACTGGCGTCGATGGATAGTCCACGAGAATGATGGACCATCTGGTAAAACAACGAACAGCTCAGGTGTAAAAACGTTAGAGATGATTCCTGAGGCATCCGGGCTCTAAATCGAGTGCGGTTTGTTTCTATGGCTTTCTAGTGATGCGGGAAAGCTTCCTACAAGTGATGGATGTGCCATGCACGTGCTGTGGGGAGCTCGAGCTTATCCATGGTCGTGATAGCGATGGATGGAGCAAGAACTTAATGGAAATGGTCAAGGGGCTTGGGGAAGATGAAGTTAGGCTTTGGGGACATGCTCACCACATCAAAGGGGACCTCCATGCACAGCAGCTTGGCCTGGAGTTGCTCGAGGACAGAGATCAACCTTGGGGCTCCTCCATGGCTTGAGCTTGAAGAAGATGAAGCTTGGGGCTGCTTCCTTCATCTCCGGCATGGTTGACGGCGTGGGGGAGCAGCAGCTCGTCGCCAGCGTGCTCCAGCAGCAGGGGGCATCCTCCTTCCTCCTCCTCCCTTCCTTCTTCTTCCTCTCCTCTTCTCCTCTCCTTCTCCTCCTTTTCTCCTCTTTCTGTTCTCTGTAAACTAAAGCGTGTGAATGAATGAGAGAGGGGGATGGTGCTGGTGGCATGGGGGTGTTTTGTGAGAGAGTGAGGGCTGTGTGGGCTCAAGTGGTGTGTGTGAGTGAGAACACAACAGTTTGCATGGGACAGGTGTTGCCCGATTTTGACAAACAGTCCGCTACGAGTGATGGACGATCTGCCAGTGCCTGACTATGTCTGATAGACTGACTGGCGGTGCAAGGGTTTTGACGGACACTCCGCCGTGATGGCGGACACTCCGTCAGTGCACAGGTTGTCCAATATTATCCTAAGACTATGAGATGTCTTGACGGATGGACCGGTGGTGATGTCGGACGCTCCGCCAAAACACGCAATGCTCGGTTTTGGGTTGGCCTAGTGTTGACGGTAGTTGTCATACATCATAAAAAGTCAATATAACATGCATAAGGGTATAAATATAATCACCAATATAGACTTAGGGGTTTAAACTAATAAATTACATGAGTTTTGGTGAATCTGTGTTAGAAAACCGCCAAGGGGGACTTAATTGTCAAAGGAAATCATGGAATCCCACCGCGGTACCTACGTGAGAAGACTCTAGAAGCGTTCATAAGGAGAACCACCGAAGCAGGTCATGACCCACTACTAGGTGGGGCCGCCTAGCCCCTATGGGCCCCACCTATCAGTCTCCTTCATATGTCGGTTGTCCACCACCTTAGGGATTGCATCTCTGCCGTTGCTTAAGTCGGTTTGATCCAAGGGCTCACATTTGATACTCAGGGCTATATATATTAGCCTCACCCCCTGGAGGCAAGCCCCATTTGATCCTGAGAGCTAAGAAGCCAGAAACACTAATTCTTATGTCCACTAGGATCAAGCCTAGCAACAAAGAGAAGATTAGTCCTCCATAGGATCTAGTCTTGCTCTAGAGATAGAGAGATAGAGTGTGAAGGAAGAGTTTGGAGGAGTCCCATCCTGTCGGTGCTCTCTCTATGGCTTGTACCTGGTGGAATCAAGTTCTTCTTGAGCTTGCTTCAGAGATTTCTCTTGTAATCGACTTCTAATTCAAGTAAGCATCTTGTTCATATTGTTGTTCAGGTTTGTGACTCTCTTTTGAGTACTTTAATCCTTGTAGCTCCTAGGTTAAAGTAGTATTCATAGTGCGTGGTGCTTAGACTCGGTTACTCGTAGATGTACCCTATTTTCTAGATCAGTGGTAGCTCGCGAGGGTGACTCTTATAGCCTCGTTGGATCCTCTATAGTCCACCTCCTGTTAGTAGGACTAGCAGGATAGTATTGCTATAGAAAACATACTCTGCCTTTGTTTTCTCTAGTATTTTCCCCAAAATTGAACAATAGAAGACAAATCTTGCCGAAGATAGAACTAGAAGACCTTAGCAGTCTCCTCTACGCTCCTATTATCTAGCTTTGATTGTGAGTTTGGGATAAGTTAGATTTGGTTATTCTCACACACGTTTCCTCGAGTTTGAAATAAAACTGGGTACTCCCGGTGAAGTGCTACATCGAGTATAATATCTATGCGCTTGCGGATTATTCTATGTGCATTAATTTATACCAACAAGCATTTCTGGTGCCATTGCTAGGGAAATTGTTGCTGAGTTAACTTTGAACCTAGCTTATCCTTGTATTATACTTTTATCTTTTCTTTTATCCTTTTTGCCACGGATCTAGAATCCACCCCTATTTACCAATGTGGTGCACCCACAAGCGCAAGCCTACAACCAAAAGAGTCTTCAAAGACTATCCTAACCCCTGGCTATGAGCTGCACCGGCGTTTAGTTAATATGGTTCAGGATCAACCCTTTTCGGGCAAATATGATGAAAACCCCTATTCTCACCTAAATGAGTTTGAGCAGACCTATGCATGCCTATGCATAGCAGGCATGTCAGACAAAACCTTACGATGGAAGCTTTTTCCCTTCTCTTTGATGGGAAAAGCTAAACGTTGGTACAATCTCAACATAGGGAGTAGACAAGGAGATTGGGAAGCCCTATGCTCTAGCTCTTGCTTGCAATTCTTTCCCATCTCTAGGGTAGTCAAACTTTGTTTAGAGGTTCTATCTTTTAAACAAAAGAAAAAAGAATCTCTAGGCATGGCATGGGAACGCTTTAATACTCCTATTAATACTGGCCCTAACCTTGCCATCCAAGACCCTATTCTTCTTCGACACTTTTATATGGGTCTTAAAAGGGAAACCTCAACACTTCTTAACATGGCCTCCGGAGGCTCGTTCTTGCATGTCTCCGCAAATGCCAGGAGAAGCATTCTTACAAAAATCTTAGAGAACATCCCTGAGGAAGAAGAAGACAAACCATTAGGGGAAGAATCCCATATAGCTAAACCCAAATCTTTACCAGACCCATCACCATCTTCAGCTATCTCAAATCCTGAACCACCCAAAAAGGAGGGAACTCCAATTTTGGATTTTATGCTTGAATTCGAGGAGGAACTTTTTGATGAATATGGAAATACCTCGAATTACCACACCATGAGGAGACCCCAGAAGTCTAGGAAATCATCATCCAATAAAGAACCTATAGATCCTTTTGAGGAAGCTTTCCTTAAAAAGAATACGAAAGAGCTAGTGTCTATTATAAGCAATGAATGGTTAGAAGAATCAGAGCTTTCCTCTGATGTGATTCATTTAGATTCACCCGCTATATCCATTTGTTGCCAACTTAATAAAGCTCCTTTCGATGCTCTTTACAATCCAGTTGTGGGTATTGACATCATGTCAACATCTTTTGCTCTTGAATTATTGGAACACATGCCATTAACCCCCACAACAAAGTTATTGAAAGGACTTTTAGGACACATTCTACCGAGTTTAGGAATTTTGTATGTCCTGCCTATCCATGTCAACAAAACTAGAGTTCATTTGAGCTTTTATATCTTTGATATTATGGAGTTCGACCTGTTGATAGTGAAAGGTCCAAATGGCTAGAGGGGGTGAATAGCTTATTAAAAATTTCTACAACAACACTTGATTACCAGGGGGTTCATGCCAAACTATATGATATGGACTATGCATGGCGAGGTTGGTGTGAATGTTCTGTAGGGAAACGATGATGATGTGGACATGCCTGACGTAGCCATCCACGATGCTGACGAGGAACCCGGTGTCAACACGGAACCTATGGCCATAGTTAATAATGTGTTTAGGAACATGCTAGCTGATGACACCAAGGATAACGATGGCATTTCTCAGCTGCTACGTAATGTAGAGACTGGATGTCTTAGTGAAAGACAACTGAGAAAGCTAGAGAAAATGAGACAAAATGGCAAAACACCATTGTATAGGAATTGTCCAATGAGCAAACTAGAAGCCGACATCATGCTGTTAGAGTTCAAATCGAAAAATGGATTGAGCAATAAAGGCTTCGATCAGTTGTTAGGTATAATAAGGAAAATGCTCCTAGAAAAAAATAAGTTGCCAGAAAAGACATACATGGCCAAGCAAATGATCTGCCCCATCGGCCTCGAGGTTGAAAAAATCCATGCGTGTTCCAATGATTGCATATTGTACCGTGGAGAAAAATACAAAGACTTTGACAAGTGCCCCAAGTGTGAAGCTCCACGGTACAAGGAAGGGCCGTCAGATGAGGGTACCAAGAGCAGAGGAGGTCCTGTAAAGGTCGTTTGGTATTTCCCTATAGCTCCCCGGGTGCATAGGTTGTTTGCATGTGCAAAGTCAGCCAAGCTGTTGCGCTGGCATGGCGAAGAGCGTAAGAAAGATACAATGATGAGGCACCCCGCCGATGGGCATGACTGGAGGACTGTCAATACTATGTTCTATAAGGACATCAGTGGAGAGGTAAGGCACCTTTGACTTGCTTTGAGCATAGATGGGATGAATCCTTTTGACCAGGTTAGAAGCAATCATAGCACCTAGCCATAGCACCTAGCTAGTGACGCTCTATATATACAACATTCCACCTTGGGTCTGTATGAAGCGGTCATACATCTAGATGCCACTACTGATCTAAGGGCCAAGACAACCTAGGAATGACATCGATGTGTTTCTAGAACCAGTGATCAATGAACTAGTGGAGATGTTTGAAAAGGGTGTGCCGGATGTTTGGGACGAGTACAAAAAGGAACATGTCACGATCAAGGGAGTACTTATCGCTACAATCACCGACCTGCCAGGTCGAGGTTCGTTGTTCAGAGAGAAGACAAAAGGCTATATTGGATGTGTCGAGTGCTTGGATGACACCGATGCGGTAAATCTACCAAATAACTCAAAGATAGTTTATATGGGACACCGTAGGTTCCTACCTAAGGATCACCCTTACCGCAAGAACAGAAAAGATTTCAATGGTACTATTGAGAAACGCTTAGCTCCAAAATATTGAGACGGGCCTACGATACTTCAAGAACTCAACAAACTGGAGGTTGTCCTTGGGAAGGGGGACAATGCAGTAGCAGCGCCTAATGGGAGCGTTTGGAAGAAAAAATCGGTTTTCTAGAAACTACCTTACTGGTCATTTCTGAGTGTACACCACTGTCTTGATCCCATGCACATCACTAAAAACGTGTGCGCTAACACTCTGAACACCTTGATGGACACCGGGGGGACATCGAAGGATTCACTAGCCACACGCCTGGACATGCAACACTTGGGAATCAGGAAGGAGCTGCATCCCATGGAGCTAGAGAATGGCCAGTTTGAACTTCTGGTTGCGTCATGGACATTGAAGAAGGAAGAAAAGCGTGCGCTTATTTCTTTCTTCAATGAACTTAAAGTCTCGATGGGATACTGTGCGAACCCGAAGAGGCTAGTGAACATGAGAGAACTCAAGTTCCACTATGGCCCTATGAAGGCCCATGACTGTCATGTCATTATGACTCAGCTGCTCCCTGTTGCCCTGCATGGTATCCTCCCCCCAAAGGTCCGCGCCCCAATCATAAAGCTTTGCTTGTTCTTCAACGCGATCTCAAAAAAGATCATTAATGTGTCCACGCTAGAGAAGCTGTAGTGGGACATAGCCAAAACTCTCGTTAGGCTTGAGATGCATTTCCCACTGACTTACTTTGATATCTCATTGCATCTGCTCATTCATCTTGTTGACCAAATTAGAGCCCTTGTCCCAATGTACCTGCATCAGATGTTCCCTTTCGAAAGATTGATGAAAGTTTTTAGGAGGAATGTTAGGAACAGATTCAGGCAAGAAGGGGGCATGGTTGAAGGATGGTCAATGGAGTAGGCCATTGAGTTTTGCACATATTATCTGGACATCAAATGGGTCAGAGTTCCAGAATCTCATCACAAGGGAAGACTACGTGGAAAAGGAACGATTGGGGAGAAATCTGTTACAGTAGACGACCCTGTTTCTTTTAGACGGGCATAGTTTGTTGTTCTCCAGCAAGCCGAGGGTGTGATGCCATACATTGATGAGCACAGGCAATCGCTGCAAACTCTGTATCCGAGCAGGTCACAGGCTTGGCTGGATAAAAAACATAAGGAGGAATTTGTTAGCTGGTTGCGATGTCGTTTGCTTGGAATAAAGTTGGGTAATCAACTAGATGCCTTAGCCAAGAGACCTTCGAGTACATATCTTTAGTACCAAGGGTATGAGATCAATGGATTCACATTTTACACAAAAAAGCAAGATGGAAAGAGCACATACCAAAATTATGATGTTCGTTTTGATGCTCACGACGAAAACGGCAACGTGCAGGCGACATACGATGGTTTCATAGAGGAGATATGGGAGCTAGCCTACGGTCCATTGAAGGTAGCTCTTTTTCGCTGCCAGTGGGTTCGGCTCGAGGAAATCAACACTGACAGCGAAGGGTTCACTACCGTTAATCTCACTAAGACCACATACAGAGATGACCCCTTCGTCCTTGCAAGATATGTTATGCAAGTCTTCTATGCAAGGGACAATAAGATAAAAGGAAGGCTAAAAGTAGTCCTAGAAGGGAAAAGGAAGATTGTCGGTGTTGATGGAGTGACGGACGAAGAAGACTACAGGGGCTATCAGGAAATGCCTCCATTCGGGGCGAACGTACCCCTACCTATCCTTCAAGAGAGTGATGAACCTGCTTACGTACGAATTGATCACAATGAGTCCCTCATTGTTGATGCACCTAAAGATACTTAGATTATTGTTAATTATGTAATCATTATGCAGACGTTGTATTAGTAATTCGCACTGAATATTTAATTTATATTTTGTACGCATCTCTACAATTTAATTATTGACTATGTAATCAAATATTAAGATGATGTTCACAAACACTATTATTTGATAATTATAGACCATTAATTAATTATCACAGAATTAAATAATCAAGACACAAATTTTTGTGTTATTTTAGAATATAAACTAACTGCATTATTTCTGTTAATAAATAAATAAAGAAAAGCAAACTAAGTGAACTCCCTATCCTAGCTCAGCGGTTACCGTCGCGCACTCTGTACTCTGAGACCCGCGCTCGAATCCTAGGCGGCCAAACTTTTTTGATTTTGCATTTATTATTTAGTAGTGCATTACAATGGGATAAAAGAAAAAAATAAAACCATTCTATCCGAACTTCCTATCCTAACTCAGCGGTTAAGGCCACACACTCTCGACCCCACGACCCGCACTCGAATCTCAGGCGGGCCAAACTTTTTTATATTTTTTACAAAAAGGCTGCGATGGTAGGCTCCAAACCGACAGTGTTTTTTTAATATTTTTTTACTAAAAGATGGCGGCAAGGCCCTTCACTGCCGGTTTTGGTTTTAAAACCGGCAGTGATAGCTTCTATCACAGTCGGTTGCTCAAACCGACACAGAAGGCCCAATTCACTGTCGGTTTTTAAACTAAAACCGACAGTGATATGTAGATGCTCCTCACATGCCAACAGTGCTCCCATGACCACAACAGTTGGAACACTGCTCCCACCTACCCCGACAACTTTAGTTCAAAAATAAAAATGTACCACGACTGCTAGCCCCTATAAAATGGCCCTCGGCCAGGAGCTAGCCTCTCCATGCATGTTGGTTTCAGCTAGGCCTTATCAATCAAGATATAATGTTTTCCTCTCACAACAAACCACATATATCATTATGCATCGTAGTCCACCAAAATGGTGCACACATGAGGCCACCTTCACTGTCGATTCTATTTAAAAACCGGCAGTGATGTCCATGCCCCCTATATAAAACAAACTTCCGGCCACATACATCGATCTCACCCACCCACGAACTCTCTCAGTCTCATTTCTTACATTTCACTATCACTTCTCAAGACATCCACTCTCTCTCTACGTGATTTGGTCATGGCTCCTGCATTTTTCAATGGTATTGATATATTGTCTTCTCCAATATTCTATCTATATTCGTTTGATCTATATTTATATTCATGTTTCTTTGCATTCTACAATTATATATATTCTTATTCCTTGTATTCGATCTATATTTAATTATGTTGCCATATTTTACTTGGAAGAATTTTTTTGTGCATATATTGTATGTTTATATTTTTTTTGTAATTTATTGATCAGGTGGTATGAACAACGGACCTCCCCACCACAAGAACCAGGTTTCCACCCTTGCGATGAGCCATTCGCTCCTAATGTGGCTATTCCACGGTTCCCTGTTCTAGCTATTATATGAAATATTTTCCAACATCTTTTGTTTTTTTATGCTAACAAATAAGTGTAATTAGTTTAATATCATTGTTGCATGCATATATGTCGCACACTATATCCCCAATAGATTGGCTGCGAATAGCACTTAGCTGGTTCTTTATCTCAGACATCATCGAGAACACGACATCTAATGCAAGTGGTCAGCTATGGACGTGTGAACTCAGTTTTTTCATCCCTGTGAGGGGTTCAAATCATCGGAACCATATCCACAGGACGGGAATACAGAGCCCAGACATGATAAGCGCCCAATTAAGTGCCATGCGCATCCGTTTAGAGGCACTTCGATGTATTTGCTATGATGTGCCTGATTTCTCGCACTTCAAGGCACTTGCTTTGAATGCTAGTGATATCCCCGTCCTGCAAGCAAGTGAATGGTTTTGCGAGCTACAACCATGCGGATGTGGTGAAATGGTCACTTATACCTGAGTCGTGGTTATTTGTTGTTTATTATTGTAATAACATTCTCTAATTTTTTTTTCTTTTTCTCCGCATGCAGATTGTGCTACAGGACCTTACCTATGCTGCATATGGCTTGTGGGTCATTCTAGACCAAGCTACGGAGCAACTCGGGTACGATTGGGACTTCTGCAATGGAAACCTCGGCCAGCTCACTATAGAAGGACGTCAGTACTACATAAGGATTACTAACAGGGGCAGTGGTCGTTCAGTAAGTTACATCTATGGCCGACCATTCTTTTCGGTATTGTGAGGCACGAGAGAGTGCACTCATACGGGCATTGGACTTCATCGATACAAGCAGATACATAATCCGTGACATCAATTACTATATATGGCTACAGAGGCATGTTAGTGTGCGTGGCCCGATCGATCCTGACAGTGATTCCGATAGTAATTAATGTTTAATTAGCTAGGTTTTCAAGGTCATAGTTTAATTGGGTTCTAATTTTAATATGTACGGCTTTGTGTGTTTAATTATTGTCATGCATGTAATTCGTGTAATATTTGTTGGGCAACTAGAAATATACATTCTGGTATCATATTGGTCTCAAAATTATTCTCACTCTTGCATGTGCAACGTGTGAAGGAAACACCAAGTTTGGGATTTTCCAGAGATGGTTTGCTACTTTCTGAGGTTTAATTGAATTTTCGCGCGACGACACCTATTAATTATAGGTTGAACTGAGTCTACCCACGAAAAGATCCGGAATGGTGCCAAACCTTTACACAGGCTCTAATGTGCCATAGGGATAAGAATTTTTTGGAGGTGGATGAAAAAATCTATTGGGTCCAAGATGAAATTCACCCTCTTTTGTCTCATTTGGCACACAGAAAAATATAATAAATAAAAAATAATCAGAAAACCCTCAGATCCCGTGTGGGGTCTTAATTTGGGTGTACATGCTTGCCAAAAAAATTTCAAGCCATTTCGACATAGGGGGAGTATACATGCTTCATAGAGGTACATTTGCCTTTTCATCGAACCATGACTATACACATAGGTTATCAAGGTTTCTATGGTTCATAGGTATTTCGGTGTCGTATTGGTCTCAAAATTATTCTCAGGCTTGCATGTGCCACGTGTGAAGGAAACACCAAGTCTGGGATTTTTTAGAGATGGTTTGCTACTTTCTGAGGTTTAATTAAATTTCTGCGCGACGACACCTATTAATTATAGGTTGAATTGAGTCTACCCACGAAAAGATCCAGAATGGTGTCAAACTTTTACATAGGCTCTAATGTGCCCTAGGGATAAGAATTTTGTGGAGGTGGATGAAAAAAATCTATTGGGTCCAAGATGAAATTAACCCTCTTTTGTCTCATTCAGCACACAGAAAAATATAATAAATAAAAAAATGATTAGAAAAACCTAAGATCATGTGTGGGATCTTAATTTGGGTGTACAAGCTTGCCAAAAAAATTTCAAGCCATTTCGACATAGAAATACATATGCTTCTATTTATTCAGTATATAAAAGATTTTTTTAATATATATAAACATCACTGTCGGTTTCAAAAAACCGGCAGTGATGAGAAGAAACCGACAGTGATGCTGGTTATCACTGTCGGTTTATTTTGAAAACCGACAGTGATATATAAAAAATTAAAAAAAAAATATGTCAGCCCTTGGGTTTGAGCTTGGGTCTCGGGCTGTAGAGTTCAGAGACTTAACCACTGCGCTAGTATAGGATGTGTGCCAAGGTTTATTTATTTTTTATTTTTGACCTTTAGATCGCTTAATAAATTATAAAATTAAACCAAAAAAATTGTGCCACACGGGATTCGAACACGGGTATCAAGGGCTAAGTTGCAGGGTCTTAACCGTTGAGCCAGTAGGAGGTATTCGAAAGAAGTGGAAAAGATAACGTACTTATGCTGTAACCACTACACGACAATCACTGCCAGTTTAAAGAATGGCCCGGCAGTGATATTTCTACATCACTGTCGGTTTAGACTTACAACCGGCAGTGATGTACCCCCATCACTGTCGGTTTATAATTAGAACCGGCAGTGATGAGGTCTGGTATAAAAGCTCGGCGCGGGTTGAAATTTTCAACCCCGCGCCAACTATTCCCAGCCCCGCGCTTCTCTTCTTCGACGCCGACGCACGTGCACCACCCACGCCAGAGCACCCGTCATCCGCCCCCTGCGCCGCCGTTCCTAGCCCCACGCTCCTCTTCTTCGATGCCGACGACCATGCACCGCCCCACGCTGGAGCACCCGTCCACCGCCCGCCGCGCCACCGTTCCTAGCCCCGCGCTCCTCTTCTTCGACGTCAACGCCTGTGTACCGCCTCACGCCGAAGCACCGCTGAGGCCTTTAGGAGCACGTGGACAGCTCTTTTACCACCCCCACGGTGAGTGCGTGGCTCACTGTCCGCTAAGTGTTTGATGAAATGCCCCACGGTTGTTGTCTTCCCAATAGCAGCCGATTCCTATTCGATTGAGTTACATGCTGTTACTCCTTGGTTTAGCTATCCTTGTATGTACATGCTGTTACATAAACCAGTTAGTTTTTCCCTGAAGAGATTATGCTACCTACTGATTTGTTGAGGACCTAGTAATCATGGCCCTAAAGCTGTTTAAGAACCATTGGTGTTATTTGCATGTTGTCACAAAGCAAGTTATTCCTTGAGTCTGACTAAGTGACCTTTTTTTGCGTATGTGTAGTCTAAGTATTTAAACATTGATCATCAACACCTCTTGACATAGTTAGATTGAATATGTGATAATGATATGAGCATATCTGTCTCGAATAGTAGTTACATAATGTTATGATATCTCTATACTTTGTAATTATTGCAAGCAATGGAAACTAGCAGTCAAAGGTACACGTTAATGACTGTGGACGTCTTATTTGTGACGATAGGGAGTGTTCTGTTTGTGTAAGAGTTAGATAAGAATTTCTGCTCTTGCTTAAGCAATGATGGAATCTTGTCAAATGTGTACAGGTATAATCGCTATAGGTAGAGTGTCAACTGATTTTGATGGAATGTATAGCATGCTTAAAAAAGGCATCTAGAGATGTTTGTTTCAGAAAAAAAAAGTTAAAAAAAACTTTTAAAATTGGCACGGCAGTAGCAGCAAGTATGATTACTAAACCACATTGATCTCCGAATAATAAACAGTCCAATTATTGAGGTAATTTTTATATCATATCAAGGATAAAGAACATTAAATAGATTTAGTTTGACCATATAACTTGAATAATAACTCTTGTTCAGTGAGTTACCATTACCACTTACCACATGCCTAATTTACTTAAATGTATAGGCAACCATGGCATGGTATGTAGTGCATGTTGGTCACATGCCTGGATTTATCGAACCTAGGAAGATTGCTATACTCAAGTCAATCGATACCCTGGTAATTTGCACAAAAAATACAACACAGAAGCTGAAGCTTTGAGGGCCTACTATAGTCATCCGGCCTACCTTGCAAACCATGGGCAACCGGCGTACTATGGTCCAATGAATGCAAACCATAGGCATCCGCTGGCACTGGAGATCGAAGAGAAGCCACCCGCCGGAGATGTGAAGATTAGGAGAATTGCTCCTTGGTCTTAGAAAGATGTCATGCTTTTATTTATGGCTATGGTCATCACTTTTCTTATTTGGAAGTTGATGTAGGCATAGTTTCGTAGAACAGTAGGTGGACTTTGTTGTATGTGGTCAATCAAACAATGAATTTGTTCTAGGTAAACATATGCTATTATTTGACTTTGTTGTATGTGGACTTATTATTAGACTTTGCATTAAACATATTATATATATATGAACATATGCTATTAGTAGTTGTCCGCGCCCAAAACTAACCACGATCGTGTCACGGCCATGCCTCATCGTCGTCTGTTACCCCATCGCCGAAGAACAGATCGGCAACAAGAAGCGACTGATATCGCTGGGATGGGAGATCCGCATGATCCGACAAATGGTGACGGTGTCAATCAGGTCGATGAGATCGAGCAGCCATGGACCCCGTCCGACCTGCTCGATCTGGGTTAAAATGACCAAGATGGCCAGGTAACTTTGGTATCATGTGACTATGTAGCCACATACGCTAATCAATTGAGAGGGTCATAGCTTACTTGGTGTCTCTAGCAGGAGCCTCCGCCGGCTGAGGAGCCAGAGGGTTCAGGTAGCAGGAAGGCCAGATCCAAGCGAGGCGTGTCAAAGATTCCTGTTGGTAGGAATGCACACTAGCACATTACTGAGTTCGATGAATTCGGGGATCCACTCTCACCGCCTATAGCTTTAACCAAATACAAGACTATCCTTGGGTTACTTGTTAGGGACTTCATCCCGATTAAGTATAGGAAGTGGATTGGGAAAGATGATGACCGGTGGAGGGTTCCCAAAAGTGAGAAGGATTACATATGGGATGTCAAGATCCTAGAGTATTTCACTTTCCCAGCCGAGTATGATAGGGAGTTAGTCAAGAGAAAAGCAAAAGAAATCATGGGGACATACTTCAAGAATTTCAAGGGGACATTGTACAAGAATTTTGTCCTCCAAAATAAAGAGCCAGATTTCGATGGTGGACAGTTTAGAAAGCAGAAGGACTTCTGGCAGGATTTCAAGGAATACAGGTTATCCGAGGAGTACTTAGAACTGAGCCGGAAGAATAAGGAGAATTCGTAGAAAGCGATGAATCCTCATCATCTCGGCTCTCATGGCTACGTCAAAAAGATGCCAGAATTTGAAGCAGAACTTCAAAAGATGGATCGCCTTGCTGAGGAAGGCGTTTAGGTTGAGACTGCCGATTGGGAGCCTAGATCGGTATTATACTGTACGGGGAGAAATATACGGCACGCCGAGGACGGGAGCTTTAGCTCCCCAAATCAACCCATGAGCGAACTCATCCAGAGGATCTCCCAAGTAACTAAGGAGGTGAGGCAAGGGACTCGCACTTCTAATAGGGAGAAAGACGTGCTCACCCAAGCACTCAAAACCAAGGAGCACCCTAGTCGCACTAGAGGAACCGGTGTTATTCCTTGAAAACTAGCATTCCCCCAAGAATCTAACACTTACCAGAGCCGCTCGAGGGGTAGAGCGGAACAGGAGGCAGAGTATTTGAGGAGACTAAAAGAGATGGAAGACAGAATGGAAGCACGGATTGAGGTGGCCGTTGAAGCGCGAGTCGAGCAAATTTTGTTGTCCAAGGGGTCAGTAGTACCATAAAACCCTACTCCTACTGCCTTTAGCCCACAGTTTAGGGGTTGTAGCAGCTGTGGATCGACCCTACTCGATGAAGAAGAGGCGAATGTGCCTCATCTGATGGACAACATCACTGAACCCGTCAATGTCAGGTTGTACATCCGTCAGGAATGGACAAAGGACAAGGTGGCACTCGGCCAGGCCTGGCCTATGGGAGACGGGACAATTAATGGCCACCCAATTCCACTGGGGTACGCTCGCGTCACCAGTGACAGAATACTTGATAAGAAGTATAACAAGATACCCATTGAGTACCCCGTAGCGGAAGATAGGCCCAAACTTGGTCAAAACAAGGGATCTCAAGTGGCCTGGCGCAAGCGCTTCATTAAGCTTGACCATCAATTGTCCTCTGATGATGAGGACGACTACGAGTCTTCGCCCACCTGTGATGATCACTGACCATCTCCCAACAGAGATCACTCCTCTCCTCATCCAGAGCCAAAGCACCGCTGAGGCCTTTAGGAGCACGTGGACAGCTCTTTTACCACCCCCACGGTGAGTGCGTGGCTCACTGTCCGCTAAGTGTTTGATGAAATGCCCCACGGTTGTTGTCTTCCCAATAGCAGCCGATTCCTATTCGATTGAGTTACATGCTGTTACTCCTTGGTTTAGCTATCCTTGTATGTACATGCTGTTACATAAACCAGTTAGTTTTTCCCTGAAGAGATTATGCTACCTACTGATTTGTTGAGGACCTAGTAATCATGGCCCTAAACTGTTTAAGAACCATTGGTGTTATTTGCATGTTGTCACAGCAAGTTATTCCCTTGAGTCACAGCTAAGTGACCTTTTGCGCTGTGTGTAGTCTAAGTATTTAAACATTGATCATCAACACCTCTTGACATAGTTAGATTGAATATGTGATAATGATATGAGCATATCTGTCTCGAATAGTAGTTACATAATGTTATGATATCTCTATACTTTGTAATTATTGCAAGCAATGGAAACTAGCAGTCAAAGGTACACGTTAATGACTGTGGACGTCTTATTTGTGACGATAGGGAGTGTTCTGTTTGTGTAAGAGTTAGATAAGAATTTCTGCTCTTGCTTAAGCAATGATGGAATCTTGTCAAATGTGTACAGGTATAATCGCTATAGGTAGAGTGTCAACTGATTTTGATGGAATGTATAGCATGCTTAAAAAAGGCATCTAGAGATGTTTGTTTCAGAAAAAAAAAGTTAAAAAAAACTTTTAAAATTGGCACGGCAGTAGCAGCAAGTATGATTACTAAACCACATTGATCTCCGAATAATAAACAGTCCAATTATTGAGGTAATTTTTATATCATATCAAGGATAAAGAACATTAAATAGATTTAGTTTGACCATATAACTTGAATAATAACTCTTGTTCAGTGAGTTACCATTACCACTTACCACATGCCTAATTTACTTAAATGTATAGGCAACCATGGCATGGTATGTAGTGCATGTTGGTCACATGCCTGGATTTATCGAACCTAGGAAGATTGCTATACTCAAGTCAATCGATACCCTGGTAATTTGCACAAAAAATACAACACAGAAGCTGAAGCTTTGAGGGCCTACTATAGTCATCCGGCCTACCTTGCAAACCATGGGCAACCGGCGTACTATGGTCCAATGAATGCAAACCATAGGCATCCGCTGGCACTGGAGATCGAAGAGAAGCCACCCGCCGGAGATGTGAAGATTAGGAGAATTGCTCCTTGGTCTTAGAAAGATGTCATGCTTTTATTTATGGCTATGGTCATCACTTTTCTTATTTGGAAGTTGATGTAGGCATAGTTTCGTAGAACAGTAGGTGGACTTTGTTGTATGTGGTCAATCAAACAATGAATTTGTTCTAGGTAAACATATGCTATTATTTGACTTTGTTGTATGTGGACTTATTATTAGACTTTGCATTAAACATATTATATATATATGAACATATGCTATTAGTAGTTGTCCGCGCCCAAAACTAACCACGATCGTGTCACGGCCATGCCTCATCGTCGCCTGTTACCCCATCGCCGAAGAACAGATCGGCAACAAGAAGCGACTGATATCGCTGGGATGGGAGATCCGCATGATCCGACAAATGGTGACGGTGTCAATCAGGTCGATGAGATCGAGCAGCCATGGACCCCGTCCGACCTGCTCGATCTGGGTTAAAATGACCAAGATGGCCAGGTAACTTTGGTATCATGTGACTATGTAGCCACATACGCTAATCAATTGAGAGGGTCATAGCTTACTTGGTGTCTCTAGCAGGAGCCTCCGCCGGCTGAGGAGCCAGAGGGTTCAGGTAGCAGGAAGGCCAGATCCAAGCGAGGCGTGTCAAAGATTCCTGTTGGTAGGAATGCACACTAGCACATTACTGAGTTCGATGAATTCGGGGATCCACTCTCACCGCCTATAGCTTTAACCAAATACAAGACTATCCTTGGGTTACTTGTTAGGGACTTCATCCCGATTAAGTATAGGAAGTGGATTGGGAAAGATGATGACCGGTGGAGGGTTCCCAAAAGTGAGAAGGATTACATATGGGATGTCAAGATCCTAGAGTATTTCACTTTCCAAATGAGTATGATAGGGAGTTAGTCAAGAGAAAAGCAAAAGAAATCATGGGACATACTTCAAGAATTTCAAGGGACATTGTACAAGAATTTTGTCCTCCAAAATAAAGAGCCGATTCGATGGTGGGCCGGTTTAGAAAGCGAAGGACTTACGGCAGGATTTCAAGGAATCTGAGTTATCCGAGGAGTACTTAGAACTGAGCCCGGAAGAATAAGGAGAATTCAGAGAAAGCGATGAATCCTCATCATCTCGGCTCTCATGGCTACGCCAAAAAGATGCCAGAATTTGAAGCAGAACTTCAAAAGATGGATCGCCTTGCTGAGGAAGGCGTTTAGGTTGAGACTGCCGATTGGGAGCCTAGATCGGTATTATACTGTACGGGGAGAAATATACGGCACGCCGAGGACGGGAGCTTTAGCTCCCCAAATCAACCCATGAGCGAACTCATCCAGAGGATCTCCCAAGTAACTAAGGAGGTGAGGCAAGGGACTCGCACTTCTAATAGGGAGAAAGACGTGCTCACCCAAGCACTCAAAACCAAGGAGCACCCTAGTCGCACTAGAGGAACCGGTGTTATTCCTTGAAAACTAGCATTCCCCCAAGAATCTAACACTTACCAGAGCCGCTCGAGGGGTAGAGCGGAACAGGAGGCAGAGTATTTGAGGAGACTAAAAGAGATGGAAGACAGAATGGAAGCACGGATTGAGGTGGCCGTTGAAGCGCGAGTCGAGCAAATTTTGTTGTCCAAGGGGTCAGTAGTACCATAAAACCCTACTCCTACTGCCTTTAGCCCACAGTTTAGGGGTTGTAGCAGCTGTGGATCGACCCTACTCGATGAAGAAGAGGCGAATGTGCCTCATCCGATGGACAACATCACTGAACCCGTCAATGTCAGGTTGTACATCCGTCAGTAATGGACAAAGGACAAGGTGGCACTCGGCCAGGCCTGGCCTATGGGAGACGGGACAATTAATGGCCACCCAATTCCACTGGGGTACGCTCGCGTCACCAGTGACAGAATACTTGATAAGAAGTATAACAAGATACCCATTGAGTACCCCGTAGCGGAAGATAGGCCCAAACTTGGTCAAAACAAGGGATCTCAAGTGGCCTGGCGCAAGCGCTTCATTAAGCTTGACCATCAATTGTCCTCTGATGATGAGGACGACTACGAGTCTTCGCCCACCTGTGATGATCACTGACCATCTCCCAACAGAGATCACTCCTCTCCTCATCCAGAGCCATCACCCCTGAGAAGATAGAGGTCTCCTTCTATTCCTCCTTGTCCGACTCCATCTTCACCAGCCCCGAGAAAAGAGACTCATCCTCCTCCTCCTTCTCCTCCATCTTCATTAGCACCGGGAAAAAAGAATTCTCGTCGTCATCCTCCTCCACCTCATCCCAAAACAAGATCAAGGACATCCTCGCAGTCGTAGAAAAGGTCCTTGGATTCGGTCGCTAATGCTCCCAAAGTGGACCAACAGAAAAGAAAAAGGTCGTTCAGTGGCAGCGTTACCACCTTGATGAAAGAAAAATTTAAAACACACATCTTGAAGGAAGATTGTGTTAGTTTCTTCAATCTCTATGACTCACTGCTTTCGTTTTTTTGAAGTCTGAATTTGAAAGGCAAACACAGAATAAATACGCTACAACAAGAGACGAAGAAATACACAATAAAGATTTAAGAAACATACAGAAGTACATCGAAGACAACCCAGGATTAACCATGGAAGAGGCCGCGACCATCTATTATGATGTACAAGGGACAGCAACACCGGCAATGAAGTATGAAAGGGGTAATCTTTGGTTCCCGATCATGAGTATAAAAATCTGACAACATATATGCGCCAGTTACATGAATATTATATGGCTCAAGCAAAAGAGATGGACGACTTTGGTTTTGAGGTTATTATCCGTTCGCCACGTGTTTTTCATTATCCTAAAGAAGAGAAGTTCGACATCGAGTGGGAGTGCTTGTTCCAGCTATACTAGAAACGCTCTCTCGATGTTCAAATGTTGACGCTGTGGACTATGTAAGTACCCTACACACGCGATGTTACAATTAACTACTCTATCGAGACATAAATTGTTAACTTTTGAGCACTTCCCATGATTTTATGTAGGTGTATAGCAAAATTTTGCATTCTAAAAAGCAAATGGGATTACATAGGCTTCTTGGACCCCATGCGAGTCAATGAGAGGACATGTCTAGGCCTCTATGGATGTGATGTGGAAGACCTAAAACAGAGATTGGTTGCTGTTTTTGACGAATTCACGATGAAGAAGAAAACCCACATACTTCTAGACTACAACTGCGAGTATGTGTTCTAGGCTTTTAATTTTATGCTTCTTTTTTCATTAAGATTATTTGATAATTAGGATTATGTGATTTTAGCAACCATTTCGTCTTCATTTGTGTTAATCTTACCAATAATCTACTCGAGGTGTGGGACTCGAAGAAAAAACCATTTCATCATCTGGATGCACTGGTGGCAGTGCTGAATTAGTAAGCGATCCTAATAACATATTATTTTCTAATCACACATACTGCTTTCTAATGTTTCTCCCTTTAATGTTGCTCAGTGTCCGAAGGAGACATATCGGTGGGACGCCGGTCCCATTCAAGGTTGTTGAAATGGAGGGGAAGTACCTATCACAGCCGGCGGGAAACAATGAATGCGGGTTTTATGTAACGTGGGCAATGCTTCGCTACATCGGCGGGAAATCGGAAGAAGCCAATAAGTTGGTGTGTATAATCCCCATTTATGTCTGTTAATAATTCAACAAAATAATTTACGGTTCCTCTTTGGATATCATCTTTTTTGAATGACAGCGCAAGAAATATAAGCACGAAAGGCTGCTAGACATGGAGATCGTCGCACTACAAGCGGAGCTAGCAAAATTCATCTTAGCCGAGGTATTGGAAAAAGATAGAGTATTTTCCATTGCACAATCCGTGAAGTACAAGGACCAGTATGGCCTAGAGCGGCTCGCTAGATTATTGTAAGAAGTCCGAGAAGCATTGCACAATCTGTGAAGTCCGAGAACATTTTTCTTTGTTTTGAGTTATCGAGATCTTGATAAGAACATTTGAACTGTAACAGTGACATTTGTAATGTTTAATATTAATGGACCTGTCGTCTACATAGTGTATATAAAGCGAAACCTGATACCACAAAAAAATATAAATTAAAATAAATTATAAAATAATAAAATATGAACGGGCACCGCCGGTTAGCAACAAACTGGCAGTGTTGTCGTAACCATCACTGCCGGTTAGAAACAAACCGACAGTGTTGGCTTGCTCAACACTGCTGCCTTGAACCATGAACCGACACCGATGGTTACGACAATACTGCCGGTTTGATCCATGAACCGACACTGATATTTACTACAACACTGTCGATTTTATCTATGAACCGATAGTGTAGGCTTGCTCAACACTGCTGGCTTGAGCCAAGAACCGACACTCTTGAAGCAACCGTCACTGTGGGTTGGCACTACAAACCGGTAGTGTTGTTCAACTGGACACTACCGGGTGGAGCTAGGAACCGACACTGTTTCCTGTAGATCAGTGTCGGTTTTTAAGGACCGATAGTGATGTCAACCCCCCATCACTACCGGTATGCCACTGTCGGTTCAAAATCCGGCAGTGAAGTGGGTTTTTGAACCGGCAGTGATATCCAGATCTGGGGTAGTGTAAGAAAAATAATCTAAGATTGATGGTACCTTATAGTGGTAGACAGGGTTGGATGCCATATAGAGTACGCTCGCATTGTGAGAGCAGACAACAGTGGCACAACGAAGACGCTAATGAAAAACTAGTGGCAGCTAGTTGTAACCAACATCACTCAAAGACCACAACCAACCATGATAATTGGACTGATAATCAAAGTGAATAATTCTAAGGATAACAAAAAGTCAACAAGGCATGTAAAGAGGCGGTTAAAATCTATCAGGTAACTGAGAAACTCCGGAGATACATCTAAAATCTGGCAGATCAATTCACTATGGGTCCGTCGCATAATATGGTAGATGATGCATTGATGGAGATGGGCTTGAGACACATATGAAGTCAATTCATAGTGGTAACTTGTCCTATGTGATCAGAGATCCCGTGAAGTACGATGGTGAAACAAGGTAGTGGTTGACTATGATGGAGAATAAGGTCCATATACCATTTGAGATGCATGTCTCTCCTATGCTGAATGACAGTTGATATATACCTTAATGTGATTCGAGTGGCTTGTTTAAAGAGAAGAGATGTCCTACAAAACATCTTCGAAGGAACACAACTATATGAGTTCGGTTGCTAGTCATAGTCTATGAGATGTGAGTAATCTCTAGATACTCATGAAAGACCTAAGAGTTTGACTTATATGCTTCAACCAGAGGGGATTCTTTTGGCAGCTTAACATCGGTAAAGAACCATAGGTTCAACTTATTTTGCATAAAACTGTAAATTCAAGGCATAGTCCATTGTTCAGTTGCGAAGAAATGTAACCTTTGTTCTAGGTGGATATTCAACGTAACAATCTTGACTGAAACACTGGTATATTAAACACAAGAGAAACTAAGTAGATTTCTTCTGTGTTTTGAAATTTGGTCGGGACTATTGGATTTAATTTGAATTCACAAATTTCATTTTGCAATTAAATCAAAAGAAATTTCAAGTCTAGGATTAATGTTAGGTGAAATTCATGATGTGTTAGTAGTCATTAGAGGGATGATTTATGGGGGGTTTGTGGTTGATTTTGATTTGTCATTACTAATAACAAATATGGTTTTCATGGTCATTACGAATCATGTTGATTATTGGGTTACTAGTAATTGAAAATTGATTTGTTAGTTACTTGTAACATAAAAAAAACTCCACCAACGGTGGCTAGATAACCGCCGGGATTTTCAGCTTAAGGTAGAGACCTCTCACGCAGGTCGAGAAAACCCCCAAACTCCGTACCCCGCTCGCACACTGGGGCCCGTAGCCATGTGAGTGGGCCGATGCCTATAAACCTGTGCTTTGGGAATGCGGGATAGGCGAGGGTTTTTTTTCAACTCTGGCGCTGCAAATTCGCCCCCGTGGGGGTTCGAACTCAGGCCATGAGGGTGCCAACCGGAGTGCTTGACCAGCCGGTCTAGTATCCTATGGCTAGTTACTATTAACATACATGGTGTTCATTACCATTATCAACTACTATGCATGTTTCTTGGTGTCCCTAAAAGGCTACTTAAGGCGGCGCTCTCCTCCTGTCCATGAGCGAATGACAAACAAACCATGCCACAACTGGATTCAGGTTCTTTGCCGAGTGCCTGAGGCACTCGGCAAAGGCCTAATTGCACTCGGCAAAGCCTTTGCCGAGTGCGGCACTCGGCAAAGAACACACGGCAAAAAATTAATCGGCAAAGACCTCTTTGCCGAGTGTCTTTTATCGGGCACTCGGCAAAGGCTTTGCCGAGATTCCCGGTGGCACTCGGCAAAGAAAAGCAACCGTGACGGCGCCGAATCCGTCGACGGTGGCTTTGCCGAGTGCCAACCCTGCAGGCACTCGGCAAAGATTTTTTATTTTTAAAAAAAAAAAATTCTTTGCCGAGTGCCCACTGGCCGGCGCTCGGCAAAGTTTGATTTTTTTTTTTAAATTCTTTGCCGAGTGCCCTCTGGCCGGCACTCGGCAAAGTTTCAATTTTTTTTAAAAAAAATTATTTGCCGAGTGCCCTCTGGCCGGCACTCGGCAAAGTTTGATTTTTTTTTTAAAAAAATTCTTTGCCGAGTGCCTTCTGGCCGGCACTCGGCAAAGTTTCAATTTTTTTTTAAAAAAAATTTCTTTGCCGAGTGCCCTCTGGCCGGCACTCGGCAAAGTTTGAATTTTTTTTTAAAAAAAAAATCTGAAGCTCCCATGTTGCTCGCTTTACTCCTTGCTTTAACCTGCAAATGAACCAAACAGCACAAAAGAAAATAAGTAGCCAATAATGAACTAAAAGAAAATAAGTACCAAGTAATGAGCTTAAATAGATCTAACAATACCTAGGCTAACAAAAGCTCTAATTAGCATTTGAAAATCCACTAAGCTCCAAAACTATAAACTGCTAGCTCTTGAAACCAAACTGCAAGTACATGCAAAGCCATTTCAACTATTTCGTTCTGCCTTCACTGAAAAGCATGTACTGAAACTGAGGTAATTTTGCAATTACAGAGACAAGCTAACTACCGACACAACCTGAGAAGTGAGAAGCACAAGAACTGATGGACCAACACAACCTGAGAAGCACAAGAACTGATGGACTTGCACCTGTCCTCACCGAGTTCCAAAACCCAAATCCAAGCAAATGAAATAAAATAAGTTTCTGAACAGGCCATTTGACATTGCTAACAACCTTGCAAGTGAATCATACATATTCGAATCAGATTGTTATATGGCAATAAAATAAGTTTAAATTTACCAAATGCAAGCAGTCAGTTCTTACTACTGACTTTATAGTTTACAGTCCTATCAATAACGTCTACTTTCAATGCAATTCAAAGGCAAGGATAATGCTTGTTTAGGTCACAGTTTGAGGAGATATCAGTCAAGATTTGTTGTCTTTGCAAACCTTGAAGGATTTTATAAAATGTACTCAGATCATGAAATCTATTCTTTATAGTATTCAAGATGTAGCTAGCGACATTTCCTCATTTACAAATTGTGATGAAATTGATTATTTGGTACTCAACCAAAGTCTACACCCATTGAAAATATTATTTAAGATAATTGTCATGATCATACCAAAATACAGAAAAAAATTCAAATCTGAATCCATAGAAAGACAAGGCAAGTTGTTGACCCAATATCATTTGAGAAATAACATTTAGTCTGATAATTGCTGGAACTAGTAATACCTGGACAAGAGAACTTACAAATTATAGCATAGCTATTGCTGATTGTTGTTGCTGAAAAGAAAAGAAAAGAGCAAAGCACTAAGCTTCTAAATCAAATAGAACAGAAATAAAAAATAAAAAGCATTCCCTACATGCAGAGTTATTTATGCAGAGTTATTTAGACAGGTATGCTAAATAAGAGAATGAGCAGCAGGCCATATTGCACATATGGTTAGGAAGTGCTTTTTTACTAGCATAAGAGACGTATGCACCATTGGAACAAACATGACATTTCAATTTTGGTACAAACAATAATATTGCTTTAGTAAAGTTTTTTAAATTGCGTAAAGTTTCAATAAGCAGTAAGACTTAAATACATGTTTCGCTTATGATAACATGCTGATCTTGTGAGTATCCTGGGTGTTCCAGGTGAAGGCGATGAGTTTCCGATGACTCCGGCAGGACAAGCTAGCATTCCCGGTGAAGATCTGTTGCTGTGTGATGAATGACTTGATGAACTCACGAGGCAAGCATCGCACCAAGACACGAGGGCGTTGATAAATAGCAAATCTATGAGTGTGGTAGGAGTCTTGCCTGCCTTGACTCGTTTCCATTGTTGCTAACGGAAATGTTAAAGTTAAACAACTAGTACATTGAAGCGTGTAAGAACACTGTACCACAGCCAATCTATAGCGTCGAACAATGGTCGCTAAAACATAATATTAACGACCAACAATTGGTCGGTATACCACAACCAACATTGTAGAAATAGACAAACGATTTACCATGGTCAGGTAACAATGCTATCTTTGTGGTGTTTACTACAAATGTAAGCTATTCCCCAAACAAACATTGGATCTGCACACATTAAGAATAATACCTGATATATGGTCATTGCTGCCAGCTCTATCACAAAGCATACTGAAGCCCACTGCATCACCAAATCTATAAATAACCCAGAAAAATATGGATGAAATGCTAAGCGGATTTACGAACCATGTATCCAGTCATTTTTAATATTTAGTTTGCAACTCTGAACACCTACAGAAACATCAGTACATGAACAAAAGCTGTAATTAAGATAAGAACTTATTACGACATTGCTGTAGTGAACAGGTACAATATTTAATCCATTAGCAATCTCACCATAATAAATCTACTCTGTACATTTGCTTTCTGATAATCTGAAAGAGGCTTCTCAAACCTTATTATTATTCTCTGGATTTTAATATATGCGATGGCATCTTGATGCAGAAAAATACAAGCCATAGCTCTAGTCTTTTAAGCACAATTCTTTAAAATTATTGTGGCGGCAATAGTAGGAGAATCACCTGGATTTTAGGAGGACAAATGATTAAGGAGAATCACCTGAAACTGAAGATCCATAGAAATACAGTGCTAATTAGTTACAAACCGGTAATGGTAGCAGGGAGAGTACAGAAACACAGCAACAGTTCACTGAGATGAACATTGCAGAGCTCTTCCTTTTTTTGTAATGTTTCGGATGAAGTAAGGGGTTGCAGATACATTGTGGCTGATAGATAGAACATGAACATATATCTTGTTCAATTTGTGTAGATTGCTGAATATATATTCTAGCATGCTTATGCTCACTTAACTCTTTACCAATATGTGCTTCTAATTTGGTTCATGGTGGCACCACAATAGTAGATTAATAACAGTACATAAGAAAACAGTTCCTGAACTTTGTACTGATACGTGCTGATATCTATAATTGGAACTGATTTGTTAATTTACCCTACAAGTGATTTGGATAGCTACATGTATTAACCAGATACTTTCTTGCCTTTTTTAGATCTATATATGATGAACATCATCAAAAACATATATCTTGGCTGATTAAGCCGGGGTTAATCCCTAAATAAAATTCTAAAACATGCTTTTGGCCTGAATAATAAAAACAAATGACTGAGCTTGTATGCATCCCAACGACTTATAGTGGTTCGACATCATTAGCTGTTTGTGAATTGCGATTAGATGCGCTCGTTAGTGCATAGCAGAGAAATGCAGATCGAGATCGATCGAGGCACGCAAGCAAAGATAGGCTAGTAGCATGATTAGATCGAAAAAATAGAGGTAATCGACATGTACGTTCGGTTTAGGCGTCTTGCAGAGGTCATCGTCGTTCGACTGACGAGGTCGTCGCAGACTCCATGGCGCGCCGAGGTCCCGCTCAGAAAGCCGGCACTCCTTGCTGCTCTTGTCGGAGAGGTCGGCGCATGCGGCGGCCACGGCCTCCTTTTCCTCGACGCTCTCGGCCTTGGCGGCGGAGAGCCGCCGGCGTTCATAACGGCTTCGGCTGGGCAAGGAGAGGAAATGAATGACGAATCAATAGCGAACGGAGGAGAGCAGAGAGAGTCCTTGTGACTCGTGTACCTTGAGGAGGTCGATGTGGCGATGGGCTGCGCGGAGGTCCTCGAAGCGGGCTCCGGCGAGATGCGATCCGATGGGTGGCGCGCTCGGCCGGTGGCCGGGCGGCTGCAACAGACGACGGGAGGAGGGCGGCGGCTCGGGGCGGGCGGGCGTGGGCGGGGTGCGAGGGCGTGGCGGCGGGGGGGGGGGTGGGTGCGGATGGGTGGTCGGGCTGTCGAGGCTTGACTGCCGGCCGGCCGAAATCGCTAAGTGCCCCACGCGCGCTTTGCCGAAGGCCGGATCAGGGGAGGCACTCGGCAAAGGAGGCAACTTTGCCGAGTGCTCGATCCGGCCGTCGGTAAATTTTTATTTTTTAATTCCTTTGCCGAAAGTGCCTCTGTGAAGGCACTCGGCAAAGAAAAAATTCTATAAAAAAAAAAAATCCTCTTTGCCGAAAGTGTCTTATTTTTACACTCGGCAAGAGAGCCTCTGCCGAAAGTGCCATTTTTTGACACTCGGCAAAGTATTTTATTTTTTTGTTTTTGGCCTCTAAGTTTTTGTGCAGCCCTTTTAAAGGACCAGGAACTCCTCCTTAGAATTTGGGGACTTTTTGTGGCTTTTTGATATATTTAGTTACTTTATTTCGTTTACTTGAATTTTTTGAAAAATATAAATTTGAACGTTTTTTTGATACGAATAATAGAATTTAATGATTCAAAAATGATAGTCATATTGTTTGAGTGTAGTGTGAGGCCGTATCTAGGATCGGATTGAAATTTCGGACATCTTGTTCATGAAATATGATCATGAACTTGCGTGCGAAGTGTTTTTAAATTCTATAAAAAACAAACGAAGTCCGAAAATCATGAAACTCATTGAGATGTCGTGATATCGTATGTGGAGGCTATGATAAAAATTTCAGAAGATTTCGTGCACGTTGTCACGTATGATGCTTACAAACTAGGACATCTCCATATGTGATATCAGATCTTACATGTAGAGATGTCCTGGTTTGTAAGCATCGTACGTGACAACGTACACGAAATCTTCTGAAATTTTTATCATAGCCTCCACATATGATATCACGACATCTCAACAAGTTTCATGATTTTCGGACTTCGTTTGCTTTTTATAGAATTTAAAAACACTTCACGCGCAATTTCGCGGACATGTTTCGTGAACAAGATGTCCGAAATTTCGGATCTGTTCCTGGATACGGCCTCTCACAACACTCACTAACATGACTATCAATTTTTGAATCATTAAATTCTATTATTCGTACTACGTGCAGTTCAAATTTCTATTTTTTGAAAAAATTCAAGTAAACAAAATAAAGTAACTAAATATATCAAAAAACCACAAAAAATCCTCAAATTGTAACTAGGAGTTCCTGGTGCTTTAAAAGGGCTGCACAAAAAAATTGGAGGCCAAAAACAAAAAAACAAAAAAAACTTTGCCGAGTGCCGGGGCATGGCACTCGGCAAAGGGTATCTTTGCCGAGTGCCAGGCATAAGGCACTCGGCAAAGAGGGTTTTAATTTTTTTAAAAAAATTTCCTCTTTGCCAAGTGCATCCACAGGTGCACTCGGCAAAGAAATTATAAAAAAAAATTAAATATTTGCCGAGTGCCGTGCCAGGGGCACTCGGCAAAGTATTTTTTTTTAAAAAAAAATTCTTTGCCGAGTGCCAGATCTGGGGCACTCGGCAAAGAATTTTTTTTAAAAAAATCAAATCTTTGCCGAGTGTCTAACAGCAGGCACTCGGCAAAGAAGGCCGTGACCGAACACCGTTTCGCGGGCAGCCTATGCCGAGTGTAGAGATTTTGCCGAGAGTCTGACACTCGGCAAAGAAGTCCTTTGCCGAGTGCCCTTCTTTGCCGAGTGCCCGGCACTCGGCAAAGAACTCTTTGCCGAGTGCAATTCTTTGCCGAGTGCAGCACTCGGCAAAGAAGGTCTTTGCCGAGTGCCCGATTTTTGACACTCGGCAAAGAATTTTGCACTCGGCAAAGTCTCTGTTTCCAGTAGTGTGCCTCACCACTTCGCTGCTATGTTGCTCTATGCCAAATCTGTCCCAGTGCGCAAAGGAATAGGGAGAGCAGGCCTCCGAAACCAGCACCATTCATGAGTTCACTTGCTGAGATGAAGACCGATAGTCAGGTTTTTGGTGAGTTTCTTCCATGCGACTGCTCGTTCTTTGTTCTTCTTCCTACTACTTTCGACCAAGGTGGTGATCGGCACTGCAACCTTACTATATGGCATCGAGCGGGACGACTACATAGACAAACGCTTTGTCAACTAGCGTCGGCAGCTGGGTATGCTACTGTTGCAACCCATTGTGTATTTTCTATAATTGAAATTAAGATCAGTATCATGTTCGTTAATTTGGTTGCGCTTAGATCACATGTGCACATATTTGATGTCACCAATATGTTGTTAATATTATTGTGGATTAAACTGGTACTAAAATTGCCAAAATTCCTAACCATAGGCCTATTGGGATATGATATATTTCTATCCCACCATTTGTATCCCACAAACCAAACACCACCGTAGTGTACTCTCACTTGTCAGTGTGCGCGCCCAGGCATTCTCAGTACTCACAATATAATATATATATAATGCTAGCAACACAGTTACCAAGTTTGGTGATTACTCACAGCTTACCTAGTAGTGCTTCTGGAATAATATATACTACTTCGTTTATTAATTAAGCAAGTTAACCAAGTTTGGGAGCTGCTTTTAGTTAACACCCAAGCTTAGCTTGCCAGCTTCCTTGACTGCAGGAAGGTCTTATGCTTGCCCTCGGCAGATGCTAGGAAGTTGAGGAATGTGGCGTAGTCGGTATCCATGTACCGCCGTGGGTTTCCTTCGTCGACCAGCTCCGGCGCTGGCCCAATCACCCGCTCCGCAGGGACGCTGTGGAAGGACGCCGCCGAGATGCGTGCCTGCGCCGAGTTCACCCGCACCCGGTGCAGCTTGCTCTTGTACAGTCCGTTGCTGTAGATCTGCGTGCATCCAATCAGGGCATCACCAGTCTCAGTAAAATTCGATGACAGGAAACTTTCGTGTTTCCTGAAAAAAACATAGAATAGATGCAAGTGTCTGTATTGCCTGCCGCTTCACCAACTTTTAACAATATAATACAAAGCTAGAGGATATCTTCTTCCGTTAGGTTTGCAATTTCTTATTATTATAGGTTCCATTTTACTATGATAGGCTTGATATAATACAAAGCTAGAGGATATCCAACAAGGCTGCCTTACTAAGTTACTATATTTGTTGGACAACTTGGGTCGGCCATGTAATGGGAGAAGATAACAATTTCTAGTGAATCTGCGCCGACAAGATTTTTCCGGACTGATGTATGCAGCACTGAGACCACTTACACATCCAAAGGTTAGCCTAAGCTTTTGACAATTGTGTGGTGTGCACACATTGAAAACTTTTTGTTATTGTTGTTAAACTGAACCTATTAGAAAATTGAAGTTGGAAGATGATGCGACCCACCTAATCCTTGGATAAGTTGAAGTGGATGATGCATACCTTCTGGACAGCTCACTGTTTCAACTTGTAATTTATGTACAAGTGCTCCATCAGCATTTTGTCTCAACACTAACTGAACAGTGTACTACGTAAAACATCTAGTTTAATTTTTTGTCCACTTAGTACCTGAATTGCTCCACATATAATTTCTTATACTTCAGTTCTGCATTTGTCTAGATCGTATTCGATCTGAAAGTCCTGTTTATTATTCTAGCTTATATCGGTCTCTACTGGTGAAAATTCAAAGTTAATAAAGCAAGGCAACCTAGGTAATAATACTATGCATATGCAAACCTCGAGGTGGTCGCCGACGTTGACGATGATGGACCCTGGGACGGCATCGACGGTGAGCCAGTGGCCTTGGTGCAAGATCTGGAGACCCTGGACTTGGTCCTGCAGCAGGAGCGTGAAGAGGCAGTAGTCAGAGTGCGGCGGCAGCCCGAGCGTGAGCTCTGGCTGCGGGCACGCCGGGTAGCAGTTGAGCATAATCTGCGAGTACCCCGCCTCCAACTCCTGTAGCAGACTCTGACTGTGACGGCAGGGGATGCCCAGAGCCTCTAGTGCTGCCTCCATGAGCTCCATGAACAACTGATGGTTCGCCATGGCGTACCTGGCTGCCACTTCCCTGCATGCACGCATGAGCATGATCCATCATTGCGTAGAAATATATTAATCATCCACGAAATATCAATATCATGCACAAGATCTCCTTCATTGATACGATGAAGCCATGGAGTATTTGTTTATTAAGGAGAGTACGTAGATCATTGAAATAGGAGAAAAGACCTAAATCAAAGTTGTACTCCAACTTTGGTTTAGGTCTATTCTCCATTACTGCAGGTCCTTTGAAAAATAATTTTAAAACATGAAAACTCTAAATCAAAGATCCAGGCACTAAATAATTTCAAATGAAAAGGTTGCCAACTATAATGAATCAGATCTTTTCGATTATTATAACTTTAGTTTAGGTTGTTTCACCATCGGAGATGGCGTTTGAAAAAAAAATGTAAAAAAACAAATTTCAAATTATGATTGAAAACAAAATTTTCAGTCCTTAAATGATTTTAAATAAAAAAAATATGTCAACAACAAAACAGTAGATATCTTCGAGTACTACCATCTCTTGGGATCTCTTTTTAGTGCTTGTTTAGTTCCCAAAATTTTGCAAAATTTTTCAAGATTTCTCGTCACATCGAATCTTTGGACGCATGCATGAAGCATTAAATATAAATAAAAAATAAAACTAATTACACAGTTTAGACGAAATTCACGAGATAAATCTTTTAAGCCTAATTAGACTATGATTGGACACTAATTGCCAAATAACAACGAAAGTGCTACAGTACCATTTCCCAAAAAATTTCGCCAACTAGGCAGACCAAATTGTCAACCATCTCTTGGGATCTCTTTTTAGAGGCGTCTGGATAGCCCAATCGCTTCTAGAAATGCCTCCATTTATAGAGGCGGCTAAAAAATTTTAGGTTTTGTTTAGCTTTTCAACCGTCTTTTAATATACAGGACATTTCTAGAGGTAGCTGGGCTTTCTAACTGCCACCAAAAATTATTTTTTGGTGGTTTTTTATAGAGCCACCTATACAAACAAAAGAGAAAATATTTCTAAAAAAATATTTCTGTAGTAGTGACAGACTTAATTAATGATACTAGTGTGATAATCTAGGGTTTGTTTAGATTGGCTAGCCTAATTGTTAGCCGCAACTACAAGTCAAATTAGCTAGCTAAAACTAACTAACTAGCTAACTATTAGCTCTTGTGTGTATGTATCTTCTGCAAATATATGCGTACATCATTGTTTATTGCTTGTTGTTAGTTGGGCATGGTTGTGCCAACTAATGGGATAACAATTAGCAGTACTCGGCTAACATTTAGCATACCTGTGTAGCTTTTGGATAATTGGATCACGTAAGGCAAATTCTTGGTAATCAACAATATGCTCTCGTATGCAAAGATCCCATTAGAATAGAAATAGTGGCCGATAAAAAATTGTACTGTAAATCTTTTTTTATATAACAGAGATTGCATTAAACAAGGTGGTCCTGTAACTGTAAATAGTAGTTGAAGTATGGACATACTAGGTACCATCAAATTCCTATGTATAGCATTCGTGATGCATGGCTGAACATTTCTACGATTTTATTTGTTTCCATGAGGCTGACCCGACATCTGGCATATTTATTTGTAACTGTATAGATGTGTCAATATATATTTTTTTTTGTAATTTTAGTAAGGTTATACACGTTAATAAATCTACTTACATTATAAAATGGATTGCTGGAACTATCATAGATTAATATGTGGCGCTGTGCTCTTGGATGTTTTTTGTAAACTTAATAGTAAGGTTACAAATGTTACCAAAAGGGCTTACACTATAAAATGGATTACCGGAACTATGACAGATTAATTTGTGGTGCTGTGCTCTTGGATGTGCTGAAGTCATGATTGACGTGTAGATCATTAACCTTATTAATAAGTAAACCAAAATACTTAATAATCTATCTTCATATTAGGAATATACCTGAGATCTGCGGGTTCGTCAGGCCACGAGGCCACGACGGCGTGTAGCGGCTGGCAGCCTAGCTTCAGGAAGTCGCGCCAGAAGAGCACGGCATCTTTGGCCTGGTTGAAGCTGGTGCCGTACCTCACCGGCGCCCGCACGTCCGGCGACATGTACCGCGCCCGCCGCGCCAACGGAAGCTCGAAGAACCGCCGCGCCACGTCCAGCAACCCGTCGATCAGCTCGCGCGCCACGCCATGGTTCACCACCTGTACACGCGCGCGCATGCATGCGCTTAGGTACAGTCTGCATGCATGGAAACAAACAAGATGGCAGGCCTGTGCAGTGTGTACTGACGTGAAAGAATCCAGAGTCGCGGCACGCGGCGTCGAGCGTCTCCAGCTCGGAAGCATGGTGGGCAGGATCGAGGAGGCGCGCCAGGTCGACGACGGGGAGCTTCACCGTGCCGAGCCCGTCGCCCGGGCGGTCGGGGTCCGGCAGGACGTACCTGGCTGGTAGCTTGGTAAAGCCACGGTTGCTGAGGTGCCCCACGCTTTTAATCAGACAGTACGAGCCTTCCTCTTCAGTCCCGCAGTTAACGGCACCCCCTGTGTCTCCATGCGCCAACTCCAACTTCGTCGGTAACGCTGCTACCGCCTTCGCAGCTTCTCTCTCGGCGGCATGCTGCAGTTGACGATCTTCAACTATAGCTGCCATGGTGAGGAGACGAGAGGAGAAAACAGAGTGGACTCCGGATTGGTGTCTACTCTAAAGCTTTACATATGGTGTCTTATTGTCACTCATCAATATGAAAGTGCTTTGTAGCACAGGGACAACTACTGTATTATATATTGCCCACTTAAACGACCCAGAGGTCCATTAACTCACTCAGGGTCTCCAAAAGTTGATTTCCAGGTCCATAAAAATCCATACCCCTTTGTTTGGTCCTTAATCTAAACTTTCAGATTCGTAAACTTTTTAAATGGTGCAGGTTACCTCTCCATTTGGCCCTTAGAGACTTGCCATTCCCTGTTCTATAATCTGATTTAGAGAATTTGGTGCAAAATAGATCTCCAACGGTGTCTATCTCATTATCCAAAGATAGCCATTGGCTATTACTCAATTTTTGCTGGTGCCACTACCCCAGATTAGGACAATACTACCAGTTCAAAACACCCCATCACTGTCGGATTTTGAACCGGCACAACCATACCGGCAGTGATGAGGGTCAGTTATCACTATCGGTTCCTACAAACCGGCAGTGTTCTTCAACTTCACTGCCGGTTCTTTACACAACTCGGCAGAGTACAGTTCCACCAACACTACCGGTTCATGAGACTACCCAACAGTGTAACCTCGAACATCACTGTCGGTTTGTGTTTTAACCGGCAGTGTTGTCGTAACCAGCACTGCCAGTTTGTGACAAGACCCGGCAGTGATGGCTAAGTTAACGCTGCCGGTTTGTGGTTCAAGCCAGCAGTGCCATCTTGGCCATCACTGCCGGTTTGTTACTAACCGGCAGTGATGGTTACGACAACACTGCCGGTTTGTTGCTAACCGGCAGTGATGGTTTGTTCGCATTTTATTATTTTATGATTTATTTTAATTTATATTTTTCGTGGAATCAGATTTTGCTTTATATAGATAATGTAGACGAGAGGTCCATCAATATTAAACATTACAAATGTTACTGTTATAGTTCAAATGTTCTTATCAAGATCTCGATCCCTCAAATGCTGCTCGGACTTCTTACAATAATCTAACGAGCCGCTCTGGGCCATACTGGTCCTTGAACTTCATGGATTGTGCAATGGAAAATACTCCATCTTTTTCAATACCTCGGCTAAGATGAATTTTGCCAGCTCCGATTGTAGTGCGATGATCTCCATGTCTAACAGCCTTTCGTGGTTATATTTCTTATGCTGTCGTTCAAAAAAGATGATTTCCAAAAAGAAATTAGTAAATCATTTTGTTGAATTATTAACAGACATAAATGAAATGGGGATTACACACACCCACTTATCTACTTCTTCCGATTTCCCGTCGATGTAGCGAAGCATTGCCCACATTACATAAAACCTGCATTTATTGTTTCCTGCCCGCTGTTTTAGGTACTTCCCCTTCATTTCGACAAACTTAAATGGGACCAGCATCCCACCGATTTGTCTTCTTTGGACATTGTGCAACATTAAAAGGAAAACATTAGAAAGCGGTATGCGTGATTAGAAAATAATATGTAATTAGGATCGCTTACTAATTTAGCACTGCCACCAGTGCATCCAGATGATGAAACAGTTTTTTGTTCGAGTTCCACAGCTCGATCAGATTTTTAGCAAGATTGACACAAATGAAGACGAAATGGTTGCTGCAATCACAGAATCCTAATTATCGAATAATTTTAACGAAAAAGAAGCATAAAATTAAAAGCCGAGAACACATACTCGCAGTTGTAGGCTAGCAGTATGTGGGTTTTGTTCTTCATCTTGAATTCATCGAAAACAGCAAGTAATCTCTCTTTCAAGTCTTCCACGTCACATCCGTGGAGGCCTAAACATGTCTTCTCATTGACTTGCAAGGGATCCAAGAAGCCTATGTTATCCCATTTACTTTTTAATATGCAAAATTTTGCTATACACCTACATAAAATCATGGGAAGTGCTCAAAAGTTAACAATTTGTGTCTTGAGAGAGTAGTTAATTTTAATATCATGCATGTAGGGTACTTACATAGTCCACAGCGTCAATATTTGTGAATCGAGAGAGCGTTTCTAGTATAGCTGGAAAAAGCACTCCCACTCGACATCGAACTTTTTTTCTCCAGGATAATGAAAAACTTGGGGCGAATGGATAATAACCTCAAAACCAAAGTCCTCCGTCTCTGTTGCTTGAGCCATGTAATATTCATGCAACTGGCGCATATATGTTGTCAAATTTTTATACTCGTCATCGGGAACCAAAAGATTGCCCCTTTTAAACTTCATTGCCGGTGTTCCCGTCCCTTGTACATCATAATAGATGTTCGTGGCCTCTTCCATGGTTAATTTGGGGTTCTCTTCGATGTACTTCTGTATCTTCCTTAAATCTTCATTCTGTAGTTGTTCGGCTCTTATTGTAGCGTACTGATTCTGTGTTTGCCTTTCGAATTCAGACTTCAGCAAACACAGAGGCGGTGAGGCACAAAGATTGAAGAAACTAACACAATCTTTCTTCGAGATGTGTGCTATAATTTTTTCTTTCATCAAGTTTGTTACGCTGCCACTGAATGGCCTTTTTTTTGTTGGTCCACTTGGGGAGCATTAGCGACCAAATCCAAGGACCTTTTCTGCGACTACGAGGATGCCTTTGATCTTGTTTTGGGCTGAGGTGGAGAAGGCAGAGGCAGATGATGACGAGGATTCTATTTTCCCGAGGCTGATGAAGATGGAGGAGGAGGAGTCTTCTCTTTTCTCGGGGCTGATGAAGATGGAGTCGGACGAGGAGGAATAGAAGAAGACCTCTATCTTCTCGGGGGTGATGGCAAGGGATGAGAAGGGGGTGATCTCTGTTGGGAGATGGTGAGTGATCATCGCGGGTGGGCGAAGACTCGTAGTTGTCCTCATCATCAGAGGACAATTGGTAGTCAAGCTTAATGAAGCGCTTGCGCCAGGCCACTTGAGAGGCCTTATTATGACCAAGTTTTGGCCTGTCTTCCGCCGCGGGGTACTAAATGTGTATCTTGTTATACTTCTTATCAAGTATTCTGTCAATGGTGATGCGAGTGTACCCCTGTGGAATTGTGTGGCCATTAATGGTCCCGTCTCCCGCAGGCCAGGCCTCGCTGAGGGCCACATTGTCCTTTGTCCATTCCTGATGGAAGTACAACTTGACATTGATAGGTTCAGTGATGCTGTCCACCGGATGGGGCACATTCACATCTTCTTCATCAAGCAGGGTCGATCCGTAGCTGCTGTGACCCCTCAACTGTGGGCTAAAGGTAGTAGGAGTAGGGTTTTGTGGTACTCCTAACCCCTTGGACAGCAAAATTTGCTGGACTCGTGCTTCAATAGTCGCCTCAATCTGTGCGTACATTCTGTCTTCCATCTCTTTTAGTCGCCTCAAACACTCTGCCTCCTGTTCCGCTCTACCTCTCGAGCGGCTCCGGTAAGTGTGAGATTCTTCAGGGAATGCTAGTTTCCAAGGAACAACACCGGTTCATCTAGTGTGACCAGGGTGCTCCTTGGTTCTGAGTGCTTCGGTGATCATGTCTTTCTCCCTATTAGAAGTGCGAGTCCCTTGCCTCACCTCCTCAGTTACCTAGGAGATCCTCTAGATGAGTTCGCTCATGGGTGGATTTGTGGAGCTAAAGCTCCCATCCTCGGCATGGCATACATTCCTCCCCATACAATATATTACCGATCTTGGCTCCCAATGGGTGGTCTCAACCATAGTTGGCCATGCAGCTTGGCGGCCCGGCGGCCGTCCATCCTGTGGGTTGACGTTTTTGGCAAGCAGACGGCACAACACTACTGAGGCACAGGCCGTGCTCTGGCCGCCACCCCTGCCCCGTAGTGTGCACGGCATAGCCCGTTGCAAAGAGGCGGCCCGGTGGCCAACAGCTTCATTTGGCCCAGCAAGGCAGCCCACGAAGCCAGCCCACCCCACCGGCCGCAGCATATATAAGCCATAGCCGCTGCCCGCTGCCTCCCTGGCTCCCTCTCCATCTGTAACCCTAACCCTAAGTCCCTAATCCCCATTCCTCCCCAGCAGCGCCGTCTGCTCTCACTCGATGCCTCGCTCTCGCTCTTGCATTCGCGATCCACCGCCGCCGCTGCTCTCTAACGACCATCGTCGTCCGTCCTCTCTGGCACCGGTGACCTCGCCGGCGCTCCTCCACCTCGCACTGAGCTCTCTAACGACAATTGATGAACCTGAACCATGTGAGTTCGTGTTCATGTCACTCCCTCCTCCCCCACCTCGCCGTCGATTCTAATCGGTGTCTGTCTTATCCTCTGGCTGACTTGCTGGCTTCTTCATCTCCAGCACCAGGCTCCGGGAAACTAGGTTTGTCACTTTCCCTAACCCTAGATCTGCTCTTCTCTGCTCTGTCTCTCTCTGATCTCTGTCTCTCAAGTGTCATCTCTCACTCTTCTTCTTCTTTGCATGCGTCTGTCTCATCCTCTGGCTGGCTTGCTAGCTTCTTCATCTCCGGCATTGGGCTCCGGGAAAGCAGGTTCGTCACTTTCCCTAACCCTAGATCTGCTCTTCTCTACTCTATCTCTCTCTGATCTCTATCTCTCAAGTGTCATATCTCACTCTTCTTCTTCTTTGCGTGCAGGTTGGTGCCTGACGCTGCATCTTCCTCCTCTGGAGTAGACATGGCCAGGCTGCCAAAGCGCCCATTGAGGGACGGTGCTGGAGCTGCTGGAGGTCGAGGTCATGGATGGCTGTCCGGCTCGTCCGTGGGCGGTTGCGGTTCCAGCCTCGCAACGCGGGGGGAGGATCAGCATCCCCTCGGCGATGGCGAGGACCAAGCGCCGCACTTGGACAACGAGCTGGAAGTCGAGGACGACGATGACCTACATGATGATATAGCCAGTCTGTTCGACATCGACCTCAGTGACAGCAACCAGCCCATCGATCTCGATGGCGACAACGGTGATGGTGGAGTTGAGGTCTCCACTGACACTCATGGTACCTCAACCACCTCTGGTAAGAAAGTTTCTACTGTTTGGGATTACTTCCATGAGATTAAGGAGAATAAAATTCGAGTTGCTGCCATTTGTAAACATTTTCGGGCGCGATACACTGCTAGATCATTTGCTAGCACTAGCCATTTGAGACGGCACATGTATTCTTGTATGAGAAAACATAATCATGCTAGTATGGTCCAGTCTAAGCTTGCTCTAAATCCTGATGGTTTGAGAAATTGGGTGTATGATCCTATGCTTGCTCGCACTGAGTTGTGCCATTTGATTGCTAGGGTAGACCTTCCTTTAGGGATAGGTGAGACACAAGCTTGGGAGGATTACATTAAGCGTGCTCATAATCCTCTGTTCGAGAAGGTTTCTAGACAGACCACCACTAGAGATATGTGTAAACTTTTTTATGAACAACGTGCTATGCTTATGAAATCTGTGTTGCTTGCTACATCTTCTGTTTCTATGAAATCTTATATTTGGTCTGGTAATGCTAAGGAGGATTATATTTCTGTTGTTGCTCATTATGTTAGTGCAAATTGGGAGTTACAGAAAAAAGTTCTTGGTCTTAGGCTGATTGATGTTTCAGATTCTGGCGAAAACATTGCTGATAGGATTTCTAGTGTGGTTGAGGAGTTTGGTTTGATTGACAAGGTTATTTTTATGTCTCTAGACAAAGCTTCTGCTAATTCTAGGGCTTATGAGATTTTGCAACCTATGTTCTTTGGTTATTTGGGTTCTTATCCTGCACCTACAAGAGATGATCCTAACAAGGTGTAGTACTTGCTTGTGCATCAGCGTTGTGCATGCCATATCATTAATCTGATTGTTAAATCTGGCATGGAGAGGTTGAAACCTTATACTGAAGATTTCAGAACTGCAATAAGTTTTTTAAATTCCTCTAATCAAAGAATTGCATTGTTTAAGAACTACTGCACTGCTCAGGGTCTTAGACCTAGAAAGTTTGGCTTGGATATAGATGTTAGATGGAATTCTACTTATTTGATGCTCAAACACTTGCTTCCATACAAGGAAGTCTTTCATGTGTTCATTACCTCTAATTATGGTTCTACTTTGTTGACTGCACAACATTGGTATGTTGCTGAACAAATAATGATATTCCTGGAACTCTTCTATAATTTCACTGTTGTCCTGTCTGGTGTTCATTATCCCACAGCTCCACTTGTTTTGCACCATATGCTTGACATGGCTGAACATTTGCAAAATGCTGAAAGAGATGCTAATTTTAGAATGATTGCTACTCCTATGAAGCTTAAATTCCTTAAATATTGGGAGAAAAAATGATTGCTACTCCTATGAAGCTTAAATTCCTTAAATATTGGGAGAAAATTCCACTGATTTATTCATATGAATTCATTCTTGATCCTAGAGCTAAGATGAAAGGGTTCTTTAATGTGCTTGAATTGCTTGGTAAGGCAACTGAATGCATTTATAGTGTATACTATGGTGATGTGAAAGATGAATTGTATAGATTGTTTGTCAAGTATGAACAGAAATTTGGTGCAGTTAGGTCTCAGAGGGTTTCAAGTGCCTTTAGCTCATCTTTGGTAAGACAAAAAAGCAGGCATGGGGAAGGATCTTTGGAGGTCCTGGTGAATCCCCTATCGGTTCCCCCTCAACTTCATCTACTCCATCTGCTGTCAGTGAGCTCAAAGCTTACTTGGACAGTGACCCTGTCACATGTTATGAGGAATCCTTTGACATACTCCTCTGGTGGCGTGACCACAAGCTAACCTATCCAATCCTATCTATTATGGCTCGAGATATCATGTCTGTCACTGTATCTACTATCTCTTCTGAGTCTTGTTTCAGCTATACATCTAGGATACTCGAAGACCGGCGGCGCTTGTTGCCTGAGCATGTGGAGATGCTCACCTGCATCAAGGACTAGGAGCAAGGCGCAAGAAGGGAACAACATACACCTGAGGACCTGGACCTAGAGGAGGCATTCAAGAACCTCTTCCTCGATGAACAAGGTGAAGGCAGCGGCACCAGCAGCGACAGCGGCGGTACTACTGGTGGTGGATAGAAGAAGAAGAGAAGAGGAGAGGTAGTCAATCACTCAACTGAAACTTCCATGTCGCTTCTTTACATTCAAGTTCACTAACATTGCTTGCTTCTTTATGTTTTGCTGGTACTTTTGGTGTGACAGAGTTAGACAGTGAGTCACTATGAATGTTGCCACTGATGTTGGTAGTTGGGTATTGTTTAGGATAGAACTTTTGCTGCTGTGAACTCAGTAAGTCACATTGTCACAATGACTTTGCCACTGATGTTGGCTATTGTAATATGAATATAGGATAGAAGAACTAAGACTTTGACACTTTAGAGCTAGCTATACTCTTTTTTCCTTTTTAGGGTTTCTCACAAGGGTGAGTTTTACCTAGAAAGGTTTTTAATGAGGCAGCATTGCACAAAACAGCTCATATTCATATAATGATATAATCTTGTCTTTTGTCTGGTGGTTTTGAATCTGGTGGTTTTGAATCTCTGAGTTGTGAATCTGGTGGTAAAATCATGTTGAAAATGGTCAAGTCCTTAAAGACTTAGTTATTTTTGCAGCCGGGCTATGGGCCGGCATGGCCCGGTGAAAATGGTCGTGCCCAACGGGCGGCACGGCAAGGCCAAATGGCCCACGGGCCGTGCCTTGGGCCGGAGGCCAGGCACGAGCACGCCATAGGCATGGCACGGCCAGCCCGGTGGCCCGGTGAGGCACGACGCCGTGTCGGGCCAACATGGCCCGCCGTGCTACTGTGCCGGGCCAGCACGGCCCGATGGCCATCTAGTCTCAACCTGAACGCCTTCCACAGCAAGGCGATCCATCTTTTCAAGTTCTGCTTCAAATTCTGGCATCTTTTTAGCGTAGCCACGAGAGCCGAGATGATGAGGATTCGTCGCTTTCTGCGAGTTCTCCTTATTCTTCCTGCTCAGTTCTAAGTACTCCTTGGATAACATGTATTCCTTGAAATCCTGCCAGAAGTCCTTCTGCTTGCTAAATTGTCCACCATCGAAATCTGGCTCTTTATTTTGGAGTAGAAAATGCTTGTACAATGTCCCCTTGAAATTCTTGAAGCATGTCCACATGATTTCTTTTGCTTTTTTCTTGACTACCTCCTTGTCATACTCCGTTGGGAAAGTGAAATACTCTAGGATCTTGATATCCCATATGTAATCCTTCTCACTTTTAGGAACCCTCCATGGGTCATTATCTTTCCCAATCCACTTCCTGTACCTAATCGGGATGAAGTCCCTAACAAGTAATCCGAGGATAGTCTTGTATTTGGTCAAAGCTATAGGCGGTGAGAGTGGATCCCCGAATTCATCGAACTCAGTGATGTGCCAGTGTGCATTCCTACCAACAGGAATCTTTGACACGCCTCGCTTGGATCTGGCCTTCCTGCTACCCAAACCCTCTGGCCCCTCGACCGGCGGAGGCTCCTGCTGGAGTCACCAAGTAAGCTATGACCCTCTCAATTGATTAGAGTGTGTGGCTACATAGTCACATGATACCAAAGTTACCTGGCCATCTTGGTCATTTTGACCCAGCTTGAGCAAGTGTCGACAGAATATCGTCGGCAGTCCTCCGAGGGGTATCCCACAAATGTAGATTGATCGGCAGAGGAGCGCATGATCAAGAACAAGAAGGAAATAGAGACACACGAGCTATACAGGTTTAGGCCATCAGTATGACGTAATACCTTACTCCTATGTTTTGTTGGTTTGTATTAGCTATCGTATGATATGCCGTGATTTTGGAGGGGGTCCCTGCCCACCTTATATAGTCCAGGGGGTAGGGTTACAAGTCGGTTAGACCTGAGAGATAACCGGAAAGTAATAACAGATTACAAGAAACATGGGACCATACATATCCTAACAGATCTCGTAGTATCCTCAGGATATCTTCCCTATGTCTTACGGGAGGCGCCGAGCAGAATCGTGCCCCACAAGGCTTCATCTTGTGGGCTAGGCCGTCCTTGGGGGCGCAGCCCATGTGGTCTGCCATGGGTATCTGGGGTCATACCCCCCACAGCTAGTCCCCAAGCACCTTGTACCCATTGTGCAATGTCGTCTTGAGCTTGTCCGAGCAGGTGCGAACCAAAGCCGAGCAGTCCAACTCATGGTCTGACCACCATGATGAGTCGCAGAGTAGTTGTGAGCAGTTGCCGAGCAGCGTGCACCATCACCGAGTAGCGTGAACCACAACCGAGCAACATGTCCCAAGTACGGCTTGCCATAAGGGTGTAAGGAGCTCAAGTCCAGAATTGAAAATTTCTTCGCAGTGGACCAAGTGTGCCCACTTAGAGTCCGACCATGAGGAAAGGAGATAATCTTCTTTAGCTTCAAGAGGCACGGAGTCTTCTAGAAAAACAAGCACATTCACCGCAAGGTGAAGTGTGCCCACTTAGTCCCCGAGCCTGACAGTAGATGACAGTCATGTGGTGCCAGGGTCAGAAACATAGAAACAATGAATGACCAGCTGAGCAGGCAGCCAGTCCTAGAGCTACAAGCGACGATATCGGAGAAATCAAACCATGGAGAAAAAATCGGAGTAACAACTGTATAGTAACGGTTACTGAGCCTCAATAAATGGTGGAGAAGTCGGCGATTACTCGGCGAGCAGCAACTGACGACAACGATAAATGGGCGACATGGGCTGCGGTTGAGCAGAAGCCCAGGTAACAGCCCATATGCCGCATCGAAGAAATCGGAGCGTCGCAGATCGCGGGAACGGTTCCCCAAAAACCTTTGAATGTGGAAAGGTGGGGAAAGTGCTTTATAACAGTGCCACTGCATACCCCGTTACCACCTTTTCTAGTTCATTTTCCTCCTCATCTCTCGCATCGCCGAATCCGCAACCACATTTGCATTCGCCGCCAAACCCTAACCAGATCTGGGAGATGGCACTGAAGAAGAGAGCTGCAAAATTGAAGAAGACTAGTCCCAAGAAGACGAGCGCCTTGGCCCGACGCGACGAGGAGTGGGTGCCGTCGCGAACAGGAGAGGCGGAGCTAAACAGATTGGTGGAAGCCGACATTCTCCTTGACCGTGCTACCGTCGGATGGTGGCCGGCCCTTGGTGAGTCCTTCCCAACACCCTATACTGACAAAGCAGTGGTATTCGAGGATTACTTCTGGTGTGGGTTAGGATTTCCTATTCATCCATTTCTGAGGGATCTGTTGGAGCTCTGGGTGGTTAGTCTGTGCAACCTCCACCCCAGTACCATTTTTCACATCTCAATCTTCATCCACTTCTATGAGGCATACCTCGGAATCCTACCCCACTTCAATCTCTTCCATCACCTATTCTGGCTGAAGAAGAGAGGCGGCGCTGGTTCCAAGGTGGTCGACAGGGTGTACCTTTAGCTGCGGGATGGGATGGCGAGCGAATACCTTACCGTGCCGCTGAACACATCACTAAAGGGGTGGAACACCAAGTGGTTCTACATGAAACAAAGCCACCTAGCGGTCTACTATAACGCCGACCACATCCTAGAAAGCCAGAGGAGTTGGTCGGAGATGCCGAGCAACGACGATATGGAGCAAGTGAAGGAACTCCTCGGCTTAATAAAAGGCGTGAGGACCAATGGCGGATTGGTAGCGGCAAGTTTCATAGTGCGCCATGTTCAGCCCTATAAAGAGAGGGTGCTCCCAAGCTTCGAGTTCAAAGGGGAGACCGACGGTACCCGAGAGAGGCCAGAAATACTGTCCAGGAATGTCATTGAAGAGCAGACTGCCGAGCTGTTCGCTCCGCTTGCCTCATTCAGCTTGTCAGGGTACACAAAACCCTTTAACTACAAGAATCTGCCTCCTCAGGTGAATATCCCAACTATGTGTTTCTGAGAAGTTTTTTCTTTTGTCAGTGCCAAGCAATAGACTGATCCACTCATGTGAAGATCCATTCGTAGGACAGAGCGGTGTATTTCTTGGGCGTGCCGAGAGGCGATTGGCCACAGGCAGTGGATGCACGACCACCAGCTCAACCTGAAGAAAGCTCCGCTGGCGTCTCCTCGGAATCCGGAGGTATGGATGCTAGTCGGACAGAGAGTCCTCCCCCGGTATCGGAGAAAATCTAGGGGAAGAGGCCGGCGGTAGACGAGCCGGCCTAGAAGAAGAGGGAAACAACGACTACTGCTCCCAGCAAACCAGACGGCATCTCGCTTGGCGATGATCAGACCAATCGAACACGAAGGACCATGGTGTTCGATTGGTCTGACGACGATTAAGTTTTGACAGCTCCTCCCTCGACCACGAAAGAGCCTCCACACAGCACACGCACGAGGGAACAACCAGGGGGAGGCAAAGAAGTCCGTGAACCACCAATGAGGAAAGTCCTCGAGCAACAAACGGAAGCGAACCCGGAGCGGCTAGCGGAAAGGGCCCTAGAGCAGCAGGCAGAACAGAGGTCGACCAAGGAAGAGCCAAAAATCCCCCCACAGAGCACGGGAGTCGACCCCTCGGCTGCGCCTGGAGGCTCGGGCACGCATCGCCGGTTTAAGAAATTGAACCGTCAGACCAAACCGTAAGTGTCCTTGTGTTGAAGTTACTTTGCTGTAGTTTGTTTACTTCTGTGGTGACTAAATAACTGATTTAACGCAGTGCAAGGCGAATGACAGATCTAGCCCCGCCCGCTCAGACTGAGCAGCAACCGGAAGCTAGCCCCGGAGTGGGGGAGATGCCAGTAGACCACATCCTAGAGTCCCCGAGTGCTCGGCAGCACGTGGGTGAGACAATCGCTGCCCCTAGTGGACTTGGTGGTAGTGAACGGCTATCTACGATGGCGAACAAGTCGGCAACAGCACCCTTAGCAATGGCGGAATCTGGAGCGAAAAATCTCGAGGCGCCGAAAGAGCAGACCGCACTCCTCGATGCTTCGGAGGGCATGGTCGGACCCGCTATCCGGCCACCAAGCCCCCAGGTGGTGCCCCCGGCTGCGACAGAGGAGGACGAGGTGGAGGACATCGTGCGTGATGAACCTCGACCCCAATCAGTCTGGATCCTTCGAAAGCGCAGCGACGACATAGCAATTGTCAAAGAGGAGGACACCACAAAGGAATTTAGGAGACTGGAGACTGCCCTTACCGGTGTGATGAAACAGATCAAGGTTAATACTGTGTCTGGAAAGGTCCTTCTTGATGTTTGCAATTTGATAACGATACTGTCATTGTGCATTTGCAGGAAATAACTCGAGTTGCCGAGCAGCGCCGCCAGCTGATAAAGCGAATGGAGCCCCTTGCTGAGGAGAACAAAAAACTCAAAGAGGCCAGGAACCTCTTGGAGAAGAATATCCAGAGGGCCCAACATGAATGAGACCTTGCGGAGTCCAACACGCGGGACCTGGAATACCAGAAGGGGGTCTTGACCGAAAAGCTGGCTGCTGTGTCCGAGCAGGTGTAGAGCCAGTCCGAGCAGCTGGCCGTTGTCTCCAGCCAACTGAAGAGTGCTTCCAAGTAGCTGGAGATGAAAACCGAACAGCTTAACAGTATATCCAAGCAGAAAGCAGGTACGGCATATCAGCGAATGTACTTTTGTATTGCTGAACAACCACATTTTCGGTGATAACTGTTGCGCTTATAGAGCAAGACGCTGAGCTCGGCCAAATGCGCTAGGCCGTCGATCAACTTCACCAAGAGAAGGCGAAGGAAATAGAGCGGAGGACAAACTGGCTGAGGTGCTAAAAGGTGAATTCCTCCTGGTCGGAATTACTATTGAAGTGGCTTCCTTGTATGATGGAACATTGTAATGTTTGCAGGCTATCGTCATAAAGCCAAAGCACAGTTTGACATGCTGGTGCCGAAGGCCAAGGTCCAAAAGGAGAACTTCGATGCTGTAGTCGCTGCAATTAAGCCGGTGCTTGACTGCGTCGACCTAGAACTGGCCACTCAGCGCAACGGTAGGCGGCAATGTTCATACACTGTCATCTAGAGGTGCAAGGCAGCATGAGAGAACTTCAAGATCTTCAACCGCGACGCCATTATGTCCATCACTACTCATGTCCTCGCAGTTGTTCGGTCCCATTACCCAACCATCGATCTTCAGTCGATAGGGGGCGGGTTCACCGAAGGACTGAGCGATGCGGAGACCCAACAGCTGGAGGATGAGGTGGAGGACGCAGCGAAGACGCTAGTCAGCGATATAGATCTATTTGGTGAGACGGATGGTAATGGTGGAGCTCATTAATCTGCTCATAGATTATCATCTGTAAAACCTTGACAGTGTAGTTAGAACACGCGAGAGCGCAAGAAACAATTGTTTATCGAATAAATGTTACAAGGTGCATGTATATGCAGTTTGCTTGTATTTCAGCGAAAAAATCTTCGTAGTTGTAATCCTAACGCGATTATGCGTAGTTCAAGTAGCGTCCAAGCAGTTGGTTTGCTACTGATCCCTATGGCCTTGGCCAGCTCATAGTCCATAATGTTGAGCGCAGAGCCTATGCACGTGTAGGAGTAACAGGCGTGACCCAGGAACCGTAGCCGACCACCCATGACGTAGAGCGCGGAGCCCGTGGCACGTGTAGGGAGAGATCGATGACTGGGTCTTCTCCATAGAAAACAGCATGGAACGTGTGCTGCTCGGTGGTTGTTGTATTAACATGGAGATAGAGGTATTATAAGTGGCGACCAAGCAATTAGTTCTATGCTGAGCTCTTGGCCTTAGGTAGCCCATAGTCCATAATGTCGAGCACGGAGCTCGTGCACGTGTAGGAGAAACAGGCGTGACCAAGGAACCACAGCCGACCACCCATAACGTAGAGCACGGAGCCCGTGGCATGTGTAGGGAGAGATCGAAGACTGGGTCTTCTCCGAACAGAACAGAAAAGAAAGTAGGCTGATCGGTGAAATATCTTGGAGGTTTAGAGTAAAGTGTTCGGCGATTTGGAGAAACTCGTTTGGTGAAAATCTTTGGAGATTTGGAGGAGACATTTTGGCGGTTTGGAGAAAACATGTGGCCTAATACGTTGGCGATTTGGAGGAAACGTGTTCGGTGACTTAGAGAAAGCGTATTCGGTGATTTCCAGCAAAAATGTTTCGGCGATTTGGAGAGATCCTTCGGCGATAACTTTGGAGGTTTGGAGGAACTTATTCGGCAAAATCATGGTCGGCGATTTGGAGAAATCGTTTCGGCGATTTTGGAGAAAACCGTTTGGCGATTTCGTATTGGAGCTCGTTATGGAGTATCGTAGTGCTCGGCGACCGTATTAGGAGATTGAGAAGTAATGGATAAAAAATGGAGATAAATTATGGCGACCAAAACTTTATTTATCATAAAGTGGAGAGTACATATCTGGAGCGTTTCAAGGATAGAAATGTATAAGGTGCTCGATGTGCCATGAGTTGGGAACATCGATCCCATCTAAGTCACATAGGCGATAAGACCATGGTCGGGTGACCTCTTTGACGACATAAGGCCCTTCCTAAGGGGAGGAGAGCTTGTGCAACCCTTTGGTTTTTTGTTTTTTGCGGAGAACGAGGTCGCCGACGGTGAATGAACTGCCTTTTACGTTGCGGTTGTAGTATCTCCGTAAGTCTTCTAGGTATTTGGCTGTGCAGACATAGGAGATCAAGTGTTCCTCCTGAGCCCTATCGACATCCTCTATCCGAACAGCTGCGGCTTGCTCTTCATCATAGTTTTCCACCCTAGGTGCTCGGAAGGCAACATACGCTGGTAGTACGGCCTCTAAGCCGTAAACCAAAAAATATGGAGACACACCAGTGTTGCGATTAGCTTGAGTGCATAGTCCCTAGACCACAACTGGTAGTTCATTGAGCCATCTGCCCGGATGCTTTTCTTCTTTTTGATATAGCCTCTTTTTGAGGGCGTCAAGGATCATGCCGTTCGCCCGTTCGACCTGGCCATTGGCTCTAGGATGGGCAATGGAGACATATTTAATGGAGATGCACCAGTCTTCGTAGAAGTCCCAAAAGTGATGGCCAGTAAACATAGATCTAAGGTCGGTGATGATGCTGTTCGGGAGACCGAATCTGTGTATGTTTTCTTCAAAGAGTTCGTCTGCTTTCTTTGCGGTAGCCGAGACGAGCTGTTTGTACTCGATCCACTTAGAGAACTTGTCGATGGCGACGTATACATACCGAAAACCACCTAGAGCTGGCTTGAAAGGCCCAATCTTGTCTAGTCCCCAGCATGCGAAAGGCCAGGAAGCTAGGATGGTCTGCAGTTCTTGTGCCAGTACGTGTGTTTGCTTGGTGAAAAATTGGCATCCTTCACAGCGTCGGACGAGGTTTTTCGCATCGGAGATGGCTGTGGGCCAATAAAAACCAGCTTGGAAAGCTTTGCCGACCAGGTTTCTCGAGGCCGCGTGATTGCCACAGGAACCAGAGTGAATTTCGAGGAGTAGCTTTACCCCTTCATCTTGGGTGATGCATTTCTGCAGTATCCCTTCCTTGGCACTTTTCCTCATCAAGTTGCTGTCTACCAGCACGTAATGCTTGCTTTGGCGAATTAGACGTTCAGTTTTGGTCTTGTCGGTGGGTACTTCGGCGCTAGTGAGGTACTTGATGAACTACTCCCTCCAATCGGCGACCGACGAAGGTACCGTAAGTACCAACTGCTCGGCAGGGGGAACCTCTTCAACTTCCTTTTCTTCCTTAATGGATGGCGCCAAGAGATCTTGAACGAAGACCCCAGGCAGAACCGCGGTGCGAGAAGAACCTATCTATGAGAGCTGGTCGGCCAGCTGATTTTGATCTCGTACCATGTGGTGGTACTCGATGCCGTAGAACTTCCCTTCAAGCTTCCTGATTTTGGCGCAGTATGCGTCCATCTTCTCATTGGAACAAGACCAGTCTTTGTTGAGTTGATTGATAACTAGCATGGAGTCCCTGTACACCATGAGTCTTTTGACACTGAGTTTGACTGCTATACGGAGACCATGGAGACATGCTTCATATTCCGCAGCGTTGTTGGAGGCCGGAAAGTGTATCCGGAGAACATAGCGGAGCTTATCCTTGGTCGACGTAATGAATAGAATGCCCGCACCAGCACCATTGATGTTAAGGGCGCCATCGAAGTACATCACCTAGTGCTCGGGGCAAGTGGCGGCGATGGTCTCTTGGATCTCGGTCCACTCAGCGACGAAATCAGCGAGCGCCTGTGAAAGCTCTAGTTTGGTTTTGGTAAATTGATGAAACCCTAAGTGCTAACCTAGTTCATCAAGTGATCATGAGATAGGTAGCACACTTCAAGTAGAGAAGTAAATGAAGATCATAACATGACAATGGTGATAGCATGGAGATGATCAAGGGCTTAAACTTGAAGACAAGAAAGAGAAAAACAAAAAGCTCAAGGCAAAGGTATAACTTGTAGGAGCTATTTTATTTTGGTGATCAAGACACTTAGAGAGTGTGATCACATTTAGGTTTGATAGCCGTACTATTAAGAGGGGTGAAACTCGTATCGGAATGCGGTTATCAAAGTGTCACTAGATGCTCTAACTCATTGCATATGCATTTAGGATCTAGTGGAGTGCTAACACCCTTGAAAATATTTGTGAAAATATGCTAACACATGTGCACAAGGTATTCTAGATTCGGCGCTTTCGGGAAAATGAAATGTCTATTTTCTATTGCGCCAGATGCAAAATTCTTGGTGGTTGGCACACTTAAGCAAGGGTGAAGAAGCTTGTCCTTGGATCAAACCGAGTTAAATATCTTTGGGAAATAATCTAGAATTGAACCAAATTTGGGAAAATAACCCTCACCCCATTGATTGACATTGATAATCTCGACCCTACAAGTAATTCTATTTAGAACCTTTGTGGTCATTGATGATAAAGGGGGAGAGAAACAAAGATAAAGGGGATAAGGGGGAGAGATATAACAAAGGAAAGGGATCAACTAAAATTTTGAGCACACAAGTAGGGGGAGCAAGCTCACAAACTTGTATGGTGCATTTGAACGTGCATTTCATATGTTTGCTTGCATGGCATAAGTTCCATATTTATAATATCCATGCTTGTGTGATGTATGCTAGTTGTAGATTTGAATGATGAAATGCAAACTAGCATGCATAGGATATCTAGTGATTTCACTTCCAAATATTTCTAAGTGGTATTGAGCTAACAATGGTGCTAAGGATGGTATATTGGTGCACTCCGATTGGTATCACGCTTCAAAGGTCAATCTTTTATACCTTAGCATCATATGATAGACATTGACTCCTACATTTCCTATCTAAGCATATGTGCAAGCTTCAATCTAAACTCTTAGCACATATGTAGGGGGAGCAATTGCTATCACTTAGGGTTCATGAAACTTGTGCATATCTTTTTACACATGGTAAATATGTTTGGACAAGCAACATGGATTCAATTGAATTTCAATTCCTATCTTTGTATAAGGGTTGTCATCAATTACCAAAAAGGGGGAGATTGAAAGCTCTAGTTTGGTTTTGGTAAATTGATGAAACCCTAAGTGCTAACCTAGTTCATCAAGTGATCATGAGATAGGTAGCACACTTCAAGTAGAGAAGCTGCAAGCTCAGCGGGATTCGGCGCTTTCGGGAAAATGAAATGTCTATTTTCTATTGCGCCGGATGCAAAATTCTTGGTGGTTGGCACACTTAAGCAAGGGTGAAGAAGTAAGAGTTGAAATGGAGTTGATCAAAATGATGCTGGCGTCGGTCCAGTGACCGAACGCTGGATCCAGAAGCACCGGACGCTGCCTGCTTGCGTCCGGTCGCGTTGACTGTCGGTACAGTGGCTAGGGATGAGCACCGGACACTGGCTGCGTCCGGTCAAGGTGGACCGGACGCGTCCGGTCGAAAAATCATGCCTCGGGGAGCTTACTGGAAACGACCGGACGTTGGGGCTTCAGCGTCCGGTCCAGTTTACCGAGCATCCGGTCGACCAAGGGCCGTTGAGATCGATGAAACAGCATTTGAAGCGAGGAACACATGGCATGAATCACGTGACCTGCACGGCGAGGGCGGCGTCCGGTCGATCGGACCGGGCGTCCGGTCACCCCGCGTTAATGCCCAAAGTGAAGGGGTACAACGGCTCTATTTCATTGGGGCTCTATTTATAGCCCCATGGCCGCTCAAGGAGCTCTCTTGCACATTTTCATTTACATAGCAACCTTGTGAGCCTAGCCAAAGTTCTCCCACTCATTTCCATCATAGATTAAACATCTTTGTGAGATTGGGAGAGAATCCAAGTGCATTGCTTGAGTGATTGCATCTAGAGGCACTTGGTGATTGTGTTTCACTTCATGGATTTCACTTGTTACTCTTGGTGGTTGCCGCCACCTAGGACGGCTTGGAGCAGCAAGGATCGTTGAGTGGAGGAGGTGATTGTCTCGACTCGATCATGGTGATTGTGAGGGTTCTTGACCTTTCCCGGCGGAGCGCCAAAAGGTACTCTAGTAAATTGCTTGTGGCTTGTGTGATCCTCATCTTGTGTTGGTTGTGTGGCACCCTATTGAGGGTTTGGTGAGTGATGCCAATCAGCGCGTGAACCTCCCAAGTGAGTGAATCGCCACAACGAGGACTAGCTTGCCGGCAAGCAAGTGAACCTCGATAAAAATCATTGTGTTCATCATTTGATTCCGAGGTGATTGGTCTACATTGGTGTTCATTATTGTGATTGATTGGTTCCTACCACTACACGACGGTATAACTCTCTTGCTCACTCTTACATTACCGCAAACTAGTTATCAAGCTCTTTAGTGTAGCTAGTTGTGAGAGCTTGTTTGTTTGATTAGTGTTGCTCTTTAGTTAGTCTTTGAGAGCACACTAATTTAGCTAAGTGTCATAGCTATTGTGTGGACATACACTATTTGAAATAGAATTGTGGTAGGTGGCTTGCATTTTAGTAGGCTAGCGCAACACTCGCTTCGCCGCAAAATTGTCTAACACATTTTGTTAAGTGTTGTTGTAGAATTTTATTAGGCTATTCACCCTCCCTCTAGCCATTAGGACCTTTCAGCCTATGACTTAATGGTAGGTCTGCTTCTGAATTTGATGGAGTAGGTGCCGAGCTCGACAACCCACTTAATGATGCACCCGTTGGCTTCCTTGTTGCAGAGAATGTCCCCCAGAGGGAACTTAGTGACCACGGCGATCTTGTAGTACTCAAAGTAGTGTCAGAGTTTGCGCGACGTAATAAGAATGGCGTATAACAACTTTTGTACCTGAGGATAACGAGTTTTGGGCTCATTAAGTACCTCGCTGATGAAGTAAACCGGACGTTGCACTTTATAAGCGTGCCCGACTTCCTCGCGTTCGACGACAATAGCTGTGCTGACGACGCAAAAAGTAGCGGCGATGTATATCAGAAGAGGTTTCATCTATACATGGTGCCGTCATGATCGGAGGCTTTGTTAAGAACACCTTGAGCTACTCAAAGGCTAAGTCTGCCTCCTCCGACCAGGAAAAGCGCTCGGAGGCCTTGAGGAGCTTGAAGAAAGGTAGCCCTTTTTCGCCGAGGCGCGATATGAAGCGACTTAAAGTAGCCATGCAACATGTAAGCTTCTGTATATCCTTGACGCATGTCAGCCATTTCATATTGGTGATGGTGGAGACCTTGTTAGGGTTAGGTTCGATGCCTCGAGCACTAACGATGTAGCCCAGCAGTATACCAGATGGAACTCCAAAGACGCACTTTGAAGGGTTCAGCTTCCATCGATACTTGTTCAGGTTAGCAAAAGTTTCTTTGAGGTCGGCGATAAGGTTGTCGGTGGTCTTGGTCTTGATGACCACATCATCTATGTAAGCTTCAACATTGCGGCCGATTTGTTGGTCGAGGCACATCTGGATGGCCCTTTGACAGGTAGCCCCGGCGTTCTTGAGTCCGAAGGACATAGTTGTGTAGCAGTATGCACCGAAAGGCGTGATGAATGATGTCTTAATCTGGTCTTCTTCCTTGAGGGAGATCTGATAATAACCGGAGTAACAGTCAAGGAAGGAGAGCAGTTCGTAGCCGGTGGTGGAGTCTACAACCTCGTCTATTCGAGGTAGGCCAAAGGGGTCTTTAGGGCAGTGTTTGTTAAGATCAGTATAATCAACACACATTCTCCATTCTTTATTCTTTTTTCGAACGAGAATAGGGTTTGCTAACCAATCTGGATGATATACTTGTTTTATAAATCCAGCAGCTAAGAGCCGTTTTATTTCTACCCTAATAGCCTCCTTCTTGTCTAGCGTGAATCGGTGGAGTTTCTGCTTGATCAGTTTGGCGGTCGGCGAGACATTCAAGAAGTGCTCGATCTTCTCCCGTGGTACCCCAGCATGTCTGCAGGTTTCCAAGCAAACACATCGGCGTTGGCACATAGGAAGGAGATGAGCGCGCTTTCCTATTTGGGGTCAAGGTGAGCCCCAATCTTCACGGTCTTGGAGGGGTCGTCGAGGACGAGGCCGACCTCCTTGACTTCCTTGGACTTGGCGGAGGCGTGAGGAAGCTCTAGCTCTGGGATCTCCATGTCATCGGCGGGCGCTGTCTTGGCTTCGGCGACCACGCTAGCCATCTGGATGGAGAGGTCAGTGGCTTCGGCGAGAGGGAGACTCTCTGTCTCGCAAGCGTAGGCAATGGAGAGGTTGGCCCGTAGAGCCAGGACTCTTGCAAGTGAAGGCGTCTTCATCACCAGATATGCGTAGTGCGGCACGGCCATGAACTTGGCCAGAGCTGGCCGACCAAGTATGGCGTGGTAGGCGGTGTCAAAGTCAGCGACGTAGAAGTTGATATGCTCGACGCGGTAGTTGCTTGCCGTGCTGACCTATACTGGTAGGGTGATCTCTCTAAGTGGTCTGGATGCCCTGCTAGGTACCACACCCCAGAAGGGGGAGTCTGAGGGTGTGAGATCTGTTATCGCGAGGCCCAACTCCCTTAGATTGATTGACAAAGGAGCGCATGATCAAGAACAAGAAGGCAACAGAGACACACGAGCTATATAGGTTTAGGCCATCAATATGACGTAATACCTTACTCCTATGGTCTGTTGGTTTGTATTAGCTATCGTATGATATGCCATGATTTTGGAGGGGTTCCCTGTTCGCCTTATATAGTTCAGGGGATAGGGTTACAAGTCGGTTAGACCTGAGAGATAATCGGAAAGTAATAACAGATTACAAGAATCATGGGACCATACATATCCTAATAGATCTCGTAGCATCCTTAGGATATCTTCCCATTGTCTTGCGGGAGGCCCCGAGCAGAATCGTGCCCCACAAGGCTTCGTCTTGTGGGCTGGGCCATCCCTGGGGGCATAGCCCATGTGGTCTGCCGTGGGTATCCGGGGTCGTACCCCCACAACAAGCCGGACGGGGTCCATGGCTACTCGTTCTCACCATCCTGATTGACACCGTCACCGTTTGTTGGATCATGCGGCTCTCCCGTCCTAGCGATATCAGCCGCTTCTTGTTGCCAATCTATTCTGCGGCGATGGGGTAACAGGCGACGACGAGTCATGGCTGTGACACGATCATGGTTAGTTTTGGTTGCGGACAACTACTAATAGCATATGTTCATATTATATATATAATATGTTTAATGCAAAGTCTAATAATAAGTCCACATACAACAAAGTCTAATAATAACATATGTTTACCTAGAACAAATTCATTGTTTGATTGACCACATACAATAAAGTCCACCTACTATTCTATGAAACTAAGCCTACATCAACTTCCAAATAAGAAAAAGCAATTACCATAGCCATAAATAAAAGCATGACATCTTTCCAAGACCAAGGAACAATTCTCCTAATCCTCACATCTCCGACGGGTGGCTTCTCTTCAATCTCCAGTGCCGGCGGATGGCCATGGTTTGCATTCATTGGACAATAGTAGGCCGGTTGCCCATGGTTTGCAAGGTAGGCCGTAATGTGAACGGGAATCCCGATCTTCCGTTAGGTGGAGGTAACTATCGTTGTGGCGGAGAATGACACACCAATCCGGCTTCAGATCGAAAGATTGAACCCTATAATCTTAGCACCATAGCTCCTTCGGTTATCAACCAAGTCATGGACCAGGTTGACCTTGCCAAGAAGGCTAATCCCTGCCTGTGCAATGAAGAACACAAGCAAGAACAAGAAAGAACACAACCAATTTGCAGATGAATGATTAATCTCTCAAAGTTGGGGTCTTACAAACCGATGAATGGCGAAACTGTTCTTGACAGAATAATCTAAGCAAAACCCAAAACCTAATGACGACGGTGGCATATGATTATAAAGGTCTTAGGGTCGTCGCCTACCCTAGACGCACCCCCTAATGGGCCCAAACACGATATACGGTCCAACGGACCAAAAGACGGTGTCACAGCACCATGGCGGATTCTGGACGCTAACTTGTTTCGACGATTCTCGTTGATTCTGAAGAGCTTTTGACGTGAAACCACTTGGATTGGCTTCCTTATCAAATTAGCTTACCATCCATATGTGGATCATCAAAAATGGAGTCCGGATGCATCCTGGGTGACCAGTTTAAGGCAGACTGGTCCTAGAAGCCGAGGCAGACTCGAAATCATGTTGGACATCTACTTTTTTTTGATGATTCCTATTGACTCCGATCGAATTTTAAGGTGGGACCAGTGCCATTGGAATCTCCATGAAATTATCTTTCCATCCATATAAAGAATGCCCAAAACGGACACCGTATGTGACCTGGGTGTCATTTTTAGTATGTGCTGCTCCTGGACTCCGAGACGGGCTCGAACTTGAGTTGCTTTGGGCCTCCACCTCAGGGACTCAAACCGAATTAGCCTCAGGTCTCCTTGACTTGGACACCCTTGCTATCCTCCTACACCTCCATACGATGCGCCAAACATGGTCGTATGCATGGGTGTCATGTCCTCATCAGACCGGTTGACTATAGTAGGCCCTCAAAGCTTCAACTTCTGTGCTGTATTTTTTTCTGCAAATTACCAGGGTAGCGATTGACTTGAGCATAGCAATCTTCTCAGGTTCGATAAATTCCAGGCACGTGACCAACATGCACTACATACCATGCCATGGTTGCCTATACATTTAAGTAAATTAAGTTGTCATTCAAACATGATGTATCCAAATATTAAGTTCACATACAGCTAATGAATAAATATTATCTAGATAAAGAGGCATGGGGCAAGCTACATTGTGAGAGGAGGTACTTGCAGCATCTAACAAATTAAATTGTTCTTCATGATTTTGGCATGAAAAAGCTTGTCCAACACCAGTTGAGATGGTTTGGACATGTCCAACGAAGACCTCTAGAGGCACCGGTGCGTACTGGAATCCTAAGCCAGGATAGTAACGTGAAGAGAGGCAGAGGAAGACTGAAGTTGACTTGGGTAGAGGCAATAAAAGGAGACTTGAAAGGATGGAATATACCCAAAGACTTAGCCTTAGATAGGAGTGCTTGGAAAATAGCTAGTCATGTGCCTGGACCTTGATTGCTTCTGCTGGGTTTCAACTCTAGCCTATCCTAATTTGTTTGGGATTTAAAGGCTTTGTTGTTGTTGTTGTTGTTGTTATTGTTGTTGTTGTTGTTGTTGTTGTTATTATTGTTGTAACAAAGACTTTCTCGTCTAAAAAGTTAAAACATTTGTTTAAAATGCCAACATTCACCACAGAACATGATTCATGAACATAAGGGGCAACTGTCATAGCAAGTTAGCAGCCACTGAATAAAATCAGAGATCATATATGACCAATAATGATTCAACCACCAATATAATTAAGTATGATTTCTAACAATACAATCATGGCAGGCTACTAAATGCAAGCATAAATGCAGATACCAACATCTGGTTAAGCTCATTCTAATTGTAAGCCTTTATAGGTTGTATACTGATGCACAATACCAAAATTATATAGAAACCATGGAGTGGACCATGCTACCATAGTTCCAGCAAATATCACACTAATAGTGGAGTTACCAAATACCAAGCACATACCACTCAACATGGCCAATTTAAACAGTTGCTTCCTAAAGGCTAGATCATGCCATCAAGTTAAGTTGCCAAGCAAAAACTAGCACTCTTAAACATTGCAATACCACAATAAAAATGGTGTTTATGTGCAGAGTAATTGTGCCATTTTATTGAACCCTCATATCTGAATGATAAATTATACAACATGATTATAAGTATATGACAGTGAATGTATAGAGTTTAACCACATTAGGTACTTTTGCTAGTACTCCTGCAATGGATTGGCCTAACGTTTTCCCCCCGCTAAGTAACTATAGTTCTTCTCATAAGTTGGCTCTCAAAAAAATTAACACTAGCAAAGTAGGCGTAAAGGTATTGATCAAGCTTCCAGATAATTTTATACAGGATTGACATTCCCATACTTTACAGGACTTTCTAAGCATTTTTTGGCCCCTGCCGTTCTAAACTCAAACTTTTCTAATACATCCAAATTTACTTCAACTACAAACAGGTTACAATCGCTACACCACTAGCTACAGCTGCAATGCTCGTTTAGTAGCTCATTACTAACAAACTGAACAGAGCTAACAGAAAATAGCAATGTGAGTGACATTGCCAAAATTAGGATGATGTACACTGAGGTCAGCAGTATAGATAAATAGATCACACCGGCATGCTCAGTTCCACACTAGTAAACCATGATACTATCATTTTGCCTTGAAAACCTCCCAATGCCCACCCCTAAAGTCCCATTGGCCCCAACACGCCAAATGCCACATGGATCACAAGTCAATGCAGGAGAGGACCTACCAAATGCTGGCCGTCGCTGCCACGTACTCACCGTGGGGCATTTCATCAAAGACATAGCGGGCAGTGAGCCACGCACTCAACGTGGGGGGTAGGAAAGCAGCTATTCATGCGCTCCTAAAGGCCTCAGTGGTGGGAGTGCAGGCATGGAGGAGGAGGGGCACGGCCAACATCGTGGACAAGGAACGAGGGCACGGATGGCGCGGTGCTCCGGCGTGGGGCGGTGGATGGCGTAGCGGGTGCTGGCGCGGGACTAACGGGGACGCATCGAGGGGATGCACGGGCATCGGTGTCAAAAAAGAGGAGCGCGGGGCTGGGCACGGCGATGAATGGGGCGGTGGACGGGTGCGCGGGGGGTGGTGGTACCCATCGACGCGGCGTGGTGCTCCAGCGGCGTGGGGGGAGGGATTGGCATGGGGTTGAAATGACTTTGGAAAATTTCACCCCGCGCCTTGCTATTATTCCAATGGTTCATCACTGCCGGTTGTAAGGTCTAAACTGACAATGATGAGGCAACATCACTGCCGGGCCATTCCTGGAACCGACAGTGATGGGGGTGTAGCGGCTACGGGTTAAGTAGCATATCTTTTCCATTTCTTGCAAAATCCTCCAACTGGCTCAACGGTTAAGACTGCACAATATAGCCCCCGAGACCCATGTTCGTGTCCTAGACGGCCCAATTTTTTTGGTTTAATTTTATAAATTATTAAGTGCTGTAAAAGGTCAAAAAGAAAAAAATAAAATTAGCCTTGACACACCTCCTATACTAGCGCAGCGGTTAAGACTCAGAACTCTGCTCCCCGAGACCCGAGCTCGAACCCGAGGGCTGGCACATTTTTTTTAAAAAATTTTATAAATCACTGCTGGTTTTCAAAATGAACCAACAGTGATAACCAGCATCACTGTCGGTTTTGTCTCATCACTGCCGGTTTTTTGAAACCGACAATGATGTTTATATATATAAAAAATCCTTTTATATACTAAATAAATATAAGCATGTGTATTCCTATGTCAAAATGGCTTAAATATTTTTTAACAAGCATGTACACCCAAATTAAGACCCCACCACTACTAATTTTTGACCCTATCGCATCGCTTCGCCTTGCATCAAACGCAAATATGATGCAATAGGTGGGCATTATTGCATCAGGAATGAGTTTGATGCGATAGTAATTCATGTCGATGCAATAGGTATGGCCTATCGCACCAATTTCGCACCCAAGATGCAATAGGTAGAAATTATTGCATCGGATAATTTTTGTTGCGTTAGCATCGATTTTTTATGCAATATGTAGGTGGTATTGCACCGTTTTCGAATATCGGTGCAATTAGGAAGTACTATTTCATCGGATTGATAGTGCTAAACTTCGATGCAATATGTGATTTTTATTACATCGGTTCAAGATTGATTTAATACGGTACATTGTCACTATTGGGCCGCAAGTGCCTTGGCCCATGAAAACCTTTGATGAGTAAGGAACCCACTCACTTATCCCAAATCCAGCCTTGCTTAAAAAAAATTCAGACACAAGCCCACACCGCACCTTCCCAGCCATCCCAAAAAGAAAATATCCAACTCCCGACCCAGCTAGTGCAGGCAGCGGCGCTGTGGTGGCTAGCGGCGGTGCAGACCAGGCAGAGGCGCGTGCTGCCTACAGTCACAAAAGTTCCCCGTACGTAGGTACGAGAAACGCGGTACATGGGACGTGGATCGATAATTCTAAGATCCTGGTTCGTAAGGGGATATACCTCTTCAGGATGTTCGGTTTGAGGATGGGATCATGATCTAAAAAATTGGGACGACATACCCTGAACACGGCTATGGAACGAGGACCATCATCGCGGGTCCTATATCGTCAATAGCTTTTAGTAAAAACTGAGCGGTTGCATCACCAGCTTTCTCCATCCCATAATAATCTTCTGCGTACAGGAAGCATGAGCCACTATTTCTTTTTTTTAAGGGAATTGTTGACGGTTCGTATGTGTATATATAGGAAAGGGGATTTTGCAAGCGCACAGAACTATCGTGTAGCACTTCGCTTGGTGAGAACCAAATATCGAATTTATATTTTTCCAAAGGAAGGCGGTTAGGCGTGTCCGGAAATGTGGCTAGGTTGACTAGGTAGGTAGGTTTACCAACACGGGGGTGACGAGGGTAGTCTGGATGAAGCGGGTTAATTTAGCACTTTTGTGACAAGAATAGGTTATATTGTTAATGATAATAAGTCCATTAATCCAAGTCTTATTTTTTTGGGATCATCACAGGCAACAAATCCCATCTTGCATTTGGACAAAGGATATGAAACATGCACTTTGCAGCTTCTAAAGAATCATCTCCAGCACCTTCTGGTTGAGCAGCGACGTCATCCATGCAGTCCCTAAATGGACCATGTGAAAAAAAAATTCTTTCATGCAAAAAGGCGCTCAAAAATCAAAATCGCATCATTGAACAACAGAGGCTGAGCAAACAAAAAGAAAATACAGGAGCCTGAAAATAGCAGTGCTTTGCTTGGTGCAGCAGCAGCAGAACTCTGCATTTGCATCATCAGCCTCCTGTTGGAGCCCAGTACTGAACTGCACTGCAGCGTTGCTCCTGGCTTTGCTGCTTGCTGCTCAGGCGCACCACAGGAAGAGCGAGCAGCGGCCGCCCGATGACCATCTGTGCAGGAGCTCGCCCAGGCACAGCACGTCATACACCAGCACGACGAGCTTGAGCAAGAGCGGCAGGTAGTGCGAGAGCTCCAAGCTCGACGACTGCAGCACCTGGCAGAGAAGTTACAGAGACAAAAGCTGTTGATGTTCATACTTGTAATCGTGACAGTATCATTGTACTCATGTAGGTGCATTAGATGTTTGTTACAATCATGTAATAGCATGTTTAGTTAGCGCGTAGAATTGTGGGCAGCGTAGAGATGTGCATGCGCTGCGTCATGACCGCGTCCTAAGGCATATCTCCGCCATGGCGCGCTCGCCGTGCATGTCGCGTGGGTGACCGAGTAAATCGGCACACCGTGCAGCAGCGAGTCGTTGCGGGGAATGCGGATCAAGGCCAGTTAAGTATTGAATCAGTGCATCAACAGAAGCTGCGCATTGCAGTGGTAAAAGTGTGTCTTCTCGCGTGTTCAGTTACAAGCTCTCGTGTTCCAGCTCCTGGTGACCGCGCTCCGGGCAACGTCGGCGGCGGTGAGATCCAAGGTCCGGCGAGCCGCCGGTCCTAACACTGTGGTATCAGAGCCGAGTGGATGTTCTATAGTGGGTCAGTGAGCCCACCACGAGAGCCAGCGAGGAAGAAGCACATCATCCCGCGACGACAACCGCCATCCGCCATGAGTGACTCGCCGGCGAGCTCGAGTTCGGCGGGCGTGAAGGAGAACTCGTTGATGTGGCCCATGTTGACGCCATCTGCTGTTGTTCCGACTCCCATCCAAGGATCAGAACATGTGCAACAGGTAATATACTTCAAAATTATCACCTGCAGTTGAACAGATTCTTAGAATTGCTAAGTGGTGATTGCTCCTTCAAATCTTCTGGTTTTTACAAACTGTACCAGACAGTGTATTGTTGAGCAAACAGAAGAGTATCCAACCTAGTCGCCTCACTCATAGCGCCAACAGATCAATTTTCCCAAATGATAAAGATAGTAATGAGACAGTGACATTTATTACATCACAAACACTGAGGAATACTGCTGCAAATAAAAAGCTACAATGCAGAAAGAAAGGAAGAAAGGTATGAGCAATCAGGTGTCATTTTAAGTTGTTGTCCAGATTATTAACATGAACTTTGTTCACTTATACATGTATGTTTGTTCACTTAACATGAGCAATCAGGAGTTCATGCCTTATGTGTATGCCTTATGTGTTTATAGTTCGACTTCAGTATCCATTCTATTTGTTAAACCCAAAAGTATTGTTGTCTATCATGTGTTGTCTATGTTTGATTCCAACTGTGTGATCAACTATATATATTACTAATGCATGTCATTTTGACTTTTTCAGGAAGATCAACCTTGAGGGAGTCTTGGCAAGCTGAAATGAATCAAATATTGTGCAACGAGAAAGATGTCATGTTGATCTGTGCTAAGAGACATGTATTTTTGTTTATGATTGCCTATTTGTAGCATAAGTTAGTGGTTTGTAATGCAGTTCAACTTTGCAATTACCTATTTGGAAATAGGAAGGCATTTGACTTCCTTACATTGTACAAACTATTGAATGCTTATGATCCAAGTTATTAATATGATTGCCTTTTTGTGCCATTGAATTTTGTAATTTTATGAATTTTCGTGCAATGAATTTGATGCAATAATTGGTTGCCCTTCAAATCTCATGTCGATGCAATAGTTTGTATTGCATCCAAGCTCATGTCGATGTGATAGTTTGTATTGCATCTAACCTCATGTCGATGCAATAGTTCGAATTGCATCGAACATAACGTCGATGCAATAGTTCCTATTGCAACGAACCAAAATGATGATGCAATAGAACCTCTTGCATCGAATCAAAATGGTGATGCAATAGATTATATAGCATCGAACCTAATATGGATGCAATATAGTCTATTGCATGGAACGATAGCCGTTGCAATAGATGTATTGCATCAACATGATTTGGATGCAATAAGCTATTGCATCTCTCAATTTTCATGCAAAAGACAACGGATGGACGATGCAATAGCTGCTTCTTGCATCAACCACAAGTAACCAATGCGAAAGGCTATTGCATCAAGACCACTTGCATCGGCTGGCATCAAACGAGAAATTGATGTGAAACCGAACTATTGCATCTATTTTAGACCTATAACATCAAAAATTGACCGGTGCAACAGGGTCAAAATTTAGTAGTGCACACAGGATCTTAGGTTTTTCTGATCAGTTTATTTATTTATTATATTTTTTGTGTGCTGAATGAGACAAAAGAGGGTGAATTACATCTTGGGCCCAATAGATTTTTTCATCGACCTCCACAAAATTCTTATCCCTAGGGCACATTAGAGCCTGTGTAAAAGTTTGGCGCCATTCGAGATCTTTTCGTAGGTAGACTCAGTTCAACCTATAATTAATCAGTGCCGTCACGCGAAAATTCAATTAAACCTCAGAAAGTAGCGAACCATCTCTCAAAAATCCCAAACTTGGTGTTTCCTTCACCTGTGTCACGTGCAAGCCTGAGAATAATTTTGAGACCAAAGCAACACCAGAATGTATATTTCTAGTTGCCCAATAAATATTACACGAATTACATGCATGACAATAATTAAACACACAAGCCGTACAAATTAAAATTAGAATCCAATTAAACTATAACCTTACAAACCTAGCTAAATAAACATTAATTTCTATCAGAATTACTGCCGGGATTGATTAGGCCACGCACACTAACATGCCTCTATAGCCATATATGGTAATTGATGTCACGGATTATGTATCCGCTTGTATCGTTGAAGGTCAATGCCCGTATGAGTGCACTCTCTCGTGTCTCATAATACTGAAGGAATGGTCGGCCATAGATGTAACCTACTGAATGACCACTGCCCCTGTTAGTAATTCTTATGCAGTGCTAGCGTCCTTCTATAATGAGCTGGCTGAGGTTTCCATTGCAGAAGTCCCAATCGTACCCGAGTTGCTCCGTAGCTTGGTCTAGAATGGCCCACAAGCCACATGCAGCATCGGTAAGGTCCTAGAGCACAATTTGTATGCGGAGAAAAATAAAAAAATAGAGAATGTTATTACAATAATAAACAACAAATAACCACGACTCAGGTATAAGTGACCATTTTACCACATTCGCATGGTTGTAGCTCGCAAACCATTCGCTTGCTTGCGGGACGGGGATATCACCAGCATTCAAAGCAAGTGCCTTCAAGTGCGAGAAATCCGGCACATCATAGTAAACACATTGAAGTGCCTCCAAACAGAAGTGCACGACACTAAATTGGGCGCTTATCACATCCGGGCTCTGTCTTCCCATCTTGTGGATGTTGTTCTGATGATTTGCACCCCTCAAAGGGAGGAAAACTGAGTACACACGTCCATAGCCGACCACTTGCATTAGATGCCGTGTTCTCGACGATGTCTGAGATAAAGAACCAGCTAAGTGCTATTCGTAGCCAATCTATTGGAGATATAGTCTATGACATATATGTATGCAACAATGATATTAAACTAATTACACTTATTTGTTAGCATAAAAAAACAAAAGATATTGGAAAATATTTCATATAATAGATAGAATAGGGAATCACGGAATGGCCACATTAGGAGTGAATGGCTCATCGCCAGGGTGGAAACCTAGTTCTTGTGGTGGGGGAGGTCCGTTGTTCATACCACCTGATTGATAAAATGCAAAAAATATGAACATAAAATATATGCACAAAAAATTCTTCCAAGTAAAATGTGGCAACATAATTAAATATAGATCAAATGCAAGGAATAAGAATATATATAATTGTAGAATGCAAAGAAACATGAATATAAATATAGATCAAACGAATATAGATAGAATATTGGAGAAGACAACATATCAATACCAATGAAAAATGCAGGAGCCATGACCAAATCATGTAGAGAGTGGATTTCTTGAGAAGTGAGAGTAAAATGTGAGAAATGAGACTATGAGAGTTAGTGGGTGGGTGGGATCGATGTATGTGGCCAGCAGTTTGTTTTATATAGGGGGGGTATGGACATCACTGGCGGTTTTCAGTTACAACCGACACTGAAAGTGAATATCACTACCGGTTTTTAAATAGAACCAACAGTGAAGGCGCATATATGTAAAGGACCGTGGGAAAGTTTTAACAATAATGATATATTTATTTAGATAGAGTATAGAAATACATCAAAAAATAACAAAAATATTAGAAATAAATTACATATACGATAACAAAGACCTATTTGCCTACAGGTCAATGTTACAATCAATGTGTATTAACACATTATAATTTAACCACCTCAGTAGCATTCTTCTAGCACCAACTAGGGTCAAACAACAGCGCCGAGGTGGTCTACCAGCTATATCGGTTGGTGATGACAAGGTGGCATCAATAAATTCATGCCTCTACTGTACATGACCTTTTTCTTGGTACTATGCAGAGCGCACCGCAGTGGATGGCTCTGTGAACCTCACGGTGTCTCCAATCTTCGACGTTGCTCTATCTTCAGTAGCATTCTTCTAGTACCTCTTGTGTGCACCATTTTGGTGGACTACGATGCATAACAATATCTGTACGTAGAGGGCTTTTCCCCATAGAGAGGCCATGTATGTGGAAACTAGCAAGCAGACAACGATCTGGAGAAATAAACAGCAAACAAACAGACAACCTATTCGCTGGTTTTTTTTTAGGCTAATAAGCCGGGCTAGTGCTGGTTTGTTTTGAGAGAAAAACATTATATCATGGTTGATAAGCCCTGGATGAAACCAACAAGCCATGGAGAGGTTCCCTAGAATGGCGCCATTTTATAGGCTAGCTGTCGTGGTAGGTGGGAGCAGTGCTCCTGCTGTGGTGATCAGCGGGAGCACTGCTGAGCCGTGGAGGGAATATTCTTATCACTATTGATTTTGATAAAAAACCGGTAGTGATAGGGGTCATTAGTTCTGGTTTTTAGAACCGGCAGTGATTCCATGTATCACTGTTGGTTTTTATGAAAAAACCGACAGTGATAGGCCTGGCAAACAGCTGTCGCTGCCATAGGCGCTTTTATTTTTTTGAAATCAGAGCCACTGACGTGGGCTTTGGATAAAAAAAAATTGTCCCACCTGGGTTTCGAACCAAGGGAGCGAGAAAGAGGGATTAGTGGCTTAACCGCTACGTTAAAGGAGGATTTACATTAGGAAACTTTTTGTTATCATTTTTATAGTTTAAGTTGAGGTTCATTTAATTCTGTAAAAATATAAAAAAAAGTTTGCCGCGCCTAGGATTCGAACCAAGGGCGTGGGCTTCACAGTAGCTGGCTTTTACCGCTACGCTATGATAGGGAGTACATCAAGGTACGTTTTCTTTTTTGTTTATCCTCTGAACGGGAGTTAATTAATTTGAGGACCATATTATAGGGCCTTAACTGCTGCACTAGCCTTAGGGATTATGTTAGCTTAGGTTATGTTTTTTCTTTTATCATTTTAGTGCATGTAAATACATATAATTTGTTGTAAAATAATACAAATATTTGTGTCTTGATTATTTAATTCTATGATAATTAACTAATGTTCTATAATTATCAAATAATAGTGTTTCTGAACATCATCTCAATATTTAATTACATAGCCAATTATTTAATTTTAGAGAAGCGCACAAAATATAAATTAGATTATATAGTTGGTGAACAACGTCCGAATAATGATTACATAGTTAACAATAATCTACCTATCTTTAGGTGCATCAACAATGAGGGCCTCATTGTGATCAAGCCGTACTTAAGCAGGTTCATCACCCTCTTGAAGGATAGGTAGGGGTACGTTCGCCCCGAATAGAGGTATTTCCTGATAGCCCCTGTAGTATTCTTCGTCCGTCACTCCCTCGACACCGACAATCTTCCTTTTCTCTTTTAGGACTACTTTTAGCCTTCCTTTTGTCTTGTTGTCCCTTACAAAGAAGGCTTGCATAACATCTCTTGCAAGGACGAAGGGGTCGTATCTATATGCGGTCTTAGTGAGATCAACAGTAGTGAACCTTTCGCTGTCAGTGTTGATTTCCTCGAGCTGGACCTGCTGGCAGCGAAATAGAGCTGCCTTCAATTGATCGTAGGCTAGCTCCCATATCTCCTCTATGAAACCATAGTATGTTGCCTGCACGTTGCTGTTTTCATCATGAGCATCAAAATGAACACCACAATTTTGGTATGTGCTCTTTTCATCTTGCTTTTTTGTGTAAAATATGAATCCATTGATCTCATACCCTTGGTACTTAAGATATGTACTCAAAGGTCCCTTGGCTAAGGCATCCAGTTGATTACCCAACTTTATTCCAAGCAAGCGGCGTCACAACCAGTTGATAAATTCCTCCTTATGTTTTTTATCCAGCCAAGCCTATGACCTGCTTGGATACAGAGTTTGCAGCGATTGCCTGTGCTCATGAATGTATGGCATCACACCCTCGGCTTACTGGAGAACAGCGAACTGTGCATGTCTGAAAGGAACAAGGTTGTCTACTATAACAGATTTATCCCCGATCATTCCTTTGCCACGTAGTCTTCCCTCATGATGAGATTCTGGAACTCCGACCCTTTTGATGTCCAGATAATATGTGCAGAACTCAATGGCCTCCTCCGTTGACCATACTTCAACCATGCCCCTTCTGGTATGAATCTGTTCCTAACACACCTCCTAAAAACTTTCATCAATCTTTAAAAAGGGAACATCTGATGCAGGTACATTGGGCCAAGGGCTCTAATTTGGTCAACAAGATAAATGAGCAGATGCAATGAGATATCAAAGTAAGTCGGCGAGAAATGCATCTCAAGCCTAACGAGAGTTTCGGCTATGTCCTGCTGTAGCTGCTCTAGCATGGACACATCAATGACCTTTTTGAGATCGCATTGAAGAACGAGCATGGCTGTATGATTGGGGCGCATACCTTTGGGGGGAGGATACCATGCAGGGCAACAGGGAGCAGCTGAGTCATAATGACATGATAGTCAAGGGCCTTCATAGGGCCATAGTTGAACTTGAGTTCTCTCATGTTCACTAGCCTCTTTGGGTTCGCATAGTAGCCCATCAGAACTTTGAGTTCATTGAAGAAAGAAGTAAGCACATGCTTTTCTTCCTTCTTCAATGTCCATGACACAACCGAAAGTTCAAACTGGCCATTCCATAGCTCCACGGGATGCAGCTCATTCCTGATTCCTAAGTGTCGCATGTCCAGGTGTGTGGCTAGTGAATCCTTTGATGTCCCCCCCGGTGTCCATCAAGGTGTTAAGCATGTTAGCGCACACATTTTTAGTGATGTGCATGGGATCAAGACAGTGGCGTAGACTCAGAAATGGCTAGTAAGGTAGTTTCTAGAAAACCGATTTTTTCTTCCAAACGCTCCCATCAGGCGCTGCTACTGCATTGTCCCCTTTTCCAAGGACAACCTTCAGTTTGTTGAGTTCTCGAAGTGTCGCAGGCCTGTCTCGATATTTTGGAGCTAAGCATTTCTCAATAGTACCTTTGAAATCTTTTCTGGTCCTACAGTAAGGGTGATCCTTAGGTAGGAACCTACGATGTGCCATATAAACTATCTTTGAGTTATTTGTTAGATTTACCTCATCGGTGTCGTCCAAGCACTCGACACATCTAGTATAGTCTTTTGTCTTCTCTCCGGACAATGAACCTTGACCTGGTAGGTCAGTGATTGTAGTGACAAGTACTCCCTTGATCGTGACATGTTTCTTTTTGTACTCATCCCAAACATTCGGGACACCCTTTTCGAATATCTCCACTAGTTCATCGATCACTGGTTCTAGAAACACATCGATGTCATTCCTAGGTTGTCTTGGCCCTTGGATTAATAGTGGCATCTGGATGTACGACCGCTTCATACAGACCCAAGGTGGAAGGTTGTATATACTGAGCGTCACTGGCCAGGTGCTATGATTACTTCTAATCTGGTCAAAAGGATTCATCCCATATGTGCTCAAAGCAAACCAAAGGTGCCTTACCTCTCCACCGATGTCCTTATAGAACATAGTATTGACAGTCCTCCAGTCATGCCCATCAGCGGGGTGCCTCATCATTGTATCTTTCATACGCTCTTTGCTATGCCAGCACAACAACTTAGCTGACTTTGCACATGCAAACAACCTATGCACCCGGGGAGCTATAGGGAAATACCAAACGATCTTTATGGGACCTCCTATGGTCTTGGTACCCTCATCTGATGGCCCTTCCTTGTACCGTGGAGCTTCACATTTGGGGAACTTGTCCAAGTCTTTGTATTTTTCTCCATGGTACAATATGTAATCATTGGAACAAGCGTGGATTTTTTCAACCTCGAGGCCGATAGGGCAGATCATTTGCTTGGCCAAGTATGTCTTTTCTGGCAACTCATTTTTTTCTCAGAGCATTTTCCTTATTATACCTAACAACTGATCGAAGCCTTTATCGCTCAATCCATTTGTCGATTTAAACTCTAATAGCATGATGTCGGCTTCCAGTTTGCTCATTGGACAATTCCTATACAATGGTGTTTTGCCATCTTGTCTCATTTTCTCTAGCTTTCTCAGTTGTCTTTCACTAAGACACCCGGTCTCTACATTACGTAGCAGCTACGAAATGCCATCATTATCCTCGGTGTCATCCGCTAGCGTGTTCCTAAACACATTATTAACTATAGCCATAGGTTATGTGTTGACACCGGGTTCCTCGTCAGCATTGTGGATGGCTACGTCAGTCATGTCTACATCATCATCGTTTTCTTACAGAACATTCACACCAACCTCGCCATGCATAGTCCATATCATATAGTTTGGCATTAACCCCCTGGTAGTCAAGTGCGATCATATAGACTCAATTTGATAAAAGTTCCTTTGATTATTACAAGCTTTGCATGGGCAGAAGACAGGGTTCCCATTCCCAGCATGGGTTTGGCATCGGTGATAAACCGGATGACGCCATGCATGTACCGCTTGTCCGTTCGGGACAGATGCATCCACTCACAATCCATCTCTACCCAAAAAAATACTGAGACAGTAATTACAAAGAATTAATAAAAATGGAGCTTCATGAACAACAATTGTAGCTCAAAAGTACCATTTTTGGAAAACATTATTGTACACTAATTATTGGAAAATTGAAATTGGTAGCCCCGGCCCTGTAAATTGAAAATCTTAGTAAAAAACAATTATTGCACAATAATGAAGAACAACTATTCTACTCCATGCCACATAAAAATGGAGACACTTATTTTAAAAAAGACTAAAATTCGAGACATGATCATGAACAACAATGTAGCTCCAAACAATGCCCATATAAATTGAAAAATGCAGCCCCATAAAAAAATTATTGCACAATAATGAAGAACAATTATTCTACTCCATGCCACATAAAAATGGAGACACTAATTTAAAAAAAAAGTCTAAAATTGGAGACATGATCATGAACAACAATGTAGCTCCAAACAATACGTTGTTATGTGACACATAGATTAATTTTCTCAACAAATTGTAAAAGAATCTACTCTACTTCTAAGAACAAATTATAGCATCACATACTAACAATGATGATCTTGACCACCATGGAATAATTAGCTAGGAATTTAAATGTGTTCATAGACACCAACCTTTTGGATGATGGATTCACCACAATTTGAGCCTTGCACAAATGTCCCATTAGAAAAGTGCTCTCTAGAATGGAGAAAGAACTAGAATGAGAATCAAGCAATGTAGCCATCAAAACGAAGCTAATTAAGCAACAAAATCAATGGAGTGAATGTTTGTTACTAACCTTAAAGAAAAAAGATCAAGCCATTCTTTAAAATCCAAGCGATAGCTTTATGGTGAAGAGCAGCCGCAACAATGGAGGAAAGGTCCCAAACATGCGCCTCTATTCTCAGGATGGAAGAGAGGAGGAAGGAGAGGACGGCTGCAGCCTTTTTGTGCTGTAGGCTTATCACCGTCGGTTCTTGGCTAGAACCGATAGTGATAGAGCCCAATCACTGTCGGCTCTTGGCTTGAACCGGTAGTGATATGTGGCCATCAAAACACTGCTGGTGCAAGCCACAAACCGATAGTGATGTGGTCCTTCACTGCCGGTTTTAGCCCAGCCCTAATCATTTTCTCATTTTCAAGCTCATAACTAGTAGTGAAGGTACATCACTGCCGGTTGTCACAAATCCGGCAGTGATGAGGCCGGCAGTGATGTCCAAATCTATAGTAGTGTGCGTGACGGCACTTAGGTGTGGGGCATCTGGCGTACCACTTGCCAGCCTCACCGAGTTAACACTTGAATCTGACCGAGACCTCTACGAGACGTTAGCCTGATGGATGGCTTCAATAGTAGGCTGGTTTATTTCTAGTGTTCCTGCCAACGATGTGTTTCACAATGTTCATGGTGCGCGTTCACGACGCAATGCAGGTTGTTGGAGCCCTTGCACGTGCTTGCTACAAAACTTGTGTCAACGACTGCAGCGAGGACGAAGGCCGCGATGTTGAGCAAAATGATGGCCATGGAGGCGATGGTAGGCTTTGGTGTGGCCGAGTGGACCGATGTCTTGCTAAGGGGCCTTTCTGTTGGCCATGGGTGGCGAGCTCTATTTTGTCACCGAATCCATTCGCTAGAGACAGGCGGCTGCTCCCTTCGTGTGTGCCCTTGAGCAGGCGATGGACGAAGGACTGCCGATCGGATCTTTGATGAAAAAACGTGATGATATGGTACTTTCAAAAATATAGACAAGAGAATTTAGAAAAGCTGTTGTAGTACCCTACTTTTTAAGTGGCTTTTCTATTTTAGATAATAGCCAAGTCAAGTAATTTGGAATATCTTTTTACATAAGCTCTTGGAGCTGCTCTTATTACATCTAACGTGGCATGCAGATTCAGCAGCCAACATTGCATGAAATTTGCCAAGCTCATGCTTATCCTCTGACCACATTGCCCTTTCCTTTCCACTCCCTCAAGCCTGGTATCTATGGATCTGCTCTATCTCTAGTCTAGTGGTCGCCACCACCATTTACCAGTCACCAAGCTCCTACTATCATTGTCATTACTCGCCTTGTGCCTGAACTTTGTCCTAGAAATGAGTTCTACAGAGTATGACTCTGCATCCTCTACCTTTGCACTCTTTGGACATAGAAAACCATGTCAGAGCTCCCAGTCTGTCGTACTACAACTGTCATGGTCGAGCTTTGAGCTTATGTGGGCTGTCATTACCACCGTTGTACCATCATGCTCGAATGAGTGCGTAGTTGCCCATGCGCATGCATTAGGGGCAAGCCTATGCCGAACCCACCATTTTTGCCACTATCTTCTACCTTCTGCCACTATCGATCATCAGATAGCACGCTCATGGTTGTCTCATTGCTGGCCTCCATCAGACAGATTAAAACCACCCTTGGGTATGCAGGTGAGTGGTGAAGCTCCCACGGTCCCATTCATTGAGCCGACTAGTGCTCCTATGTCATGCGGGTTGACTACACATGCCATCCTAAATCCAAAGGCCAAACTAAAGGGTTTTGGATCTGCTGTGAACTACTTAAAAAGTTTAATGACTTAGAATGAGGGCCATACGAAGGGCTATTGTCAGGGTTATGATACCCCGGGTATCTCAAGACACCGATTAGTTAGCCGCTTGGGCAGCCCACGACAAACAAGCTTGTACAATGTTGACGGCAGTTAACAAACATTTTAAATAGTTAATATAACTTTAATAAAGGCATAAAAGTAATCAACAACATAGACTTAGGGGTTTAAACTAACAAATTCCATAAGTTTTGGTGAATCTGTGTTTTCAGCAGGGTTTATCCAAAAACCATCAAGGCGAACCTATATGTCAGAGTTAATCGTGCTTATCCGCAATGAGACAGACACCAAAAGGATATAGAAGACTTTAGAGGACACCACACCGTGGCAAAGGGCGAGAGACCACTAAGTGGGGCCGGTCGGCCCCACCTACAGGCCGGTCAGCCTGTGGGGCCCACTGTCAGCCTCCTCCTTCGAATGTCGGTTCTCCACTGCCTTAAGGTTTGCATGTACACCGTCCTTTCAAGTCGGTTTGACCCGGGGGCTCATAATTGATGCTATGGCCTATATATACCAGCCCCTACCCCCTCCCTCAGGCATATTGCGTTCAGTCAAGAAGACAGAAACCCTAATCATCCTTAGAGTTCCACATATTCTAGAGCATAGCTAGCTAGTTTAGGTCTAGAGAAAGGCAAGCTTCGCTTGGATTCCAGATCATGTCAAGAGCGTGGCTCGATATATCGCCTTGTATCCTCTTTTGTATCTTTCATTATTTATATGTTTGCTACAATTGATTCGACATTGTTCTTAATATTATTCATGTTCTTAGTTATCATGTTCATTGTCTACTTTGATTATATGCTTAGTATAGTTAGATTATCATCATGTTCAAGCATAAGTTCGTATAGCGCTCGCTCTAAGGTACCAGGGGTGAGTGGTCGACATTGTGTAAGCGTGGTGCTTATACGTTGTTTACCTGCGGATGCACCCTATATTCTGGGCCATGTGGTAGATCGCAGATGTGACACTCCTATTGAGTCTTTTGTAGTCCACTCCCTGAATATAGGACAGGTATCTAGTTATGAAGGAAGACAAGCTCTGTTCTTAATCTTCCTTATTAATATCCCTTATGTGTAGATATGAAGTTGTTCTTAGCCATGACTACTAAGTGTAATTGCACTAGTCAATGTATGTTTTGAATTGTATTTAAAAATGACTTAGGAATTATTACTCTAATATTCTACCTAGCCATGCTAATGCCATAGAAAGGAGTACTCTAAGTGATCATTTATTATTTTTCATTACTTATCCTATTTATCTCTTGAGGTACCCCTATGATGAGTAGAAGTAGGGTTATGGTTAATTTCTCCATCATGTGTATAAGTTATTAATATATTCCAACTGCCCATCCTTCCCTATGGTAAAAATATAAATAACGATACCTAGAATACTTCCGGATGAAGTGCTACAGTGGTATATTATCTATGCACTTACAGATCCCTTCATATATATATTTACATTCTTTTTAGTCACATAAAATATTAAAGTACTTCTTAGTGTTATTCTAGAAGTGACGCGAAGGAATGTCAACAAGCATTTCTGACATCACAGCTAGGGATGTTAAGAAATCTCAACAACATTAGGTGGCTTCTTAGTGGCATCACAACTTAGCAAAAGTGATGTTAAGAAATCTCAACAACATTAGGTGGCTACTTTAACAAATGCCAAGTTAATAAATACCAATAAACATTTCTAGCGCCGTTGCCGGGGAAGGTAGCTAGGCAATCATGGAATATTGATAAACTTATACCTATTGATGTGATCGAGAGAACCATCGACCTCTGCTCAAGCATTCTTACCCTTGTTCTGTCTAGTTTTATATCTTATGCTAGGGTAATGTATGACCGGTTTTGACCGTCCAACAAACCACGTTAAAGATCCATAAGCATTAATCAGGAGGACTAGAGCTAAACTGAAGAAAGTTCTAGCTTTAGAATCGGAAGACAAACAGACAAGGCGAAGCTTAACACCAGATTTTGAAGCCATGGCTAATAAGACTCTTTGTGAATTCTCTGCTCCAACTATGGCCAACGTCCGTACTGGACCGGCGATCAACATTGGAGACAGTGCTTTTGAGCTCAAGCTAGCTCTCATCAACATGGTGCAAGCTAGCGAGTTTTGTGGAAAGGTACATGAACATGCGAGTCCTCATCTCCAACACTTCTTGGAGATCTATAGCACTTTCACCATCAAGGGAGTAACCAGAGACACCATATTACTTCGCCTCTTCCCATTATCACTTTTGGGGAATGCAAAGCAATGGTTCTATGCCAACAAAGATAGAAATACTACATGGGATAACTGCTCTACTATCTTCCTAGCAAAGTTCTTTTCCACAGGAAAGACCAATGCTCTACGTGGAAGAATCTCAAGCTTCCAATAGCAACATGATGAATCTGTCCCTAAGGCATGGAAATGCTTTCGAGATTACATATCAGAATGTCCTCATCATGGGATGGAGAATTGGCATCCATGAAAATATGGATGCTACTACTGGAGGCACTTTTCTGTCACTCACAATCCTAGGTACAACAGCTCTCGTAGAGAAGATGGCCTCCAACGAAGGTTGGAATAAAGAATGTCTTCAAACTCGCAAGGAGGTATGCATCAACTCAAGGAGGTAGACATGTTATCCGGCAAGATGGACCCGCTCATGAAACAACTCGAAGACCAAGCCAATGAGAAGCAAGAAGTCATGCACATTCATGATTCCCGCATGACCTATGAACAGTGTGGCAACACTGGGCATTCAGGGAATAACTATCCTGAAACTCATGAGAATGTGAACTTCATCATCAACAACAACTATCGTCCTCAACAGAATCAAGGCTGGAATCTACAAGAAAGGCCGAATTACCAAGGTAACTATCAAGGTAACAATTTTAATAATCAACCACTCTTCAGAGAATCAATTTCTGACCAAGCAAAAATAATGGTCGCCTTATCTAGAAAACTAGCTTCCAATGATAAAATCTTAGAAAACATAAATAATAGAATGGATAGCTTTTCCTCTGCCATTATAAACCTGCATAACTTAAATAAAATGATAGAATCACAAATAGCTCAGTTGGTAGCTGTTGTTCCTCCGAACGATAAAGGTAAGATTCCAGGGCCACCAGAAGATCTAGAAACTGCAAATCTTGTCTGTGTTCACAGTGCATGATACTACTACATAGAGCCACTGACAGGAGCTTGGAAGGATGAATCTTTGCCTGTCAAGAAAGGAGATCTAGGAAGACCTATCATCCCCATAGCTATTGAACCTCACATTTTCCAAGAAGCTATCTGTGACTTCGGGGCAAGTGTGAATATTATGCCAAAGGTAATTTATGATAAAATTAATGGAGATACTCTGTAATTAATGGAGATACTCTGTTGTACGCAAACATGCATTTGCAGCTTGCAGATCAGTCACTCTGCTACCCAAGGGAATTCTTGAAGACATCTGTATTCGAGTTGGACAATCCTATGTACCCGTAGACTTCGTGGTGGTAGAAACAGGTGGAGATATAAGGGCACCCATTATTTTGGGCCGACCTTTCCTAGGCACCACAAAAGCCATCATCTACGCAAATAGTGCAAAGATCTATTTCACAATAAAGGAAAGAAATGAGAAGTTCACTTTCAAGAATCTTATACATCACTCTCCTAGTCATCCACAAATGGCGTATCTACCTAAAGAGACAATAGTGATCAAGAAAAGGAACAACCGAAGAAGGAGGAACAAGGTCAGGCAGCCACAAGAAGAATCTGTCAATATGATCAACACACTTCGATCCGAGCATGACCACCTCCTCACTTCACCTTTCCTTACTAAGAAGGAAGACCCAGGTGTGCCAATGATTGAGTGTACCATTGGACAATGAATCTTCCAGAACACCTTCTATGACATTGGATCATGTGTCAATATAATATCAAAGGTAACGTATGAATACTTATTTAGTAACGAACCGTTGTTCCTTACATATATACAATTGCAGATGGCGGATCAATCAATCCGCTTTCTGAAGGGAATAGCAAAAGTTGTCATAGTAAGAATACAAGATCACTATGTCCCTGCCGACTTCATGGTTCTTGACATGGGAGAAGAAAGAGAAGATGTACCTATCATCCTTGGAAGACCATTCCTCAACACAACCAATGCGATCATCTACGTCAGATCTGGACAAGTCCACTTCCATTTTCTAGGAGAAAAAGTACATTGCTATTTCAATAGTTATACCACTTATAAATAGCCAAAGAAGACTCGCTCCAAGAGGAGACGCCGAGCATCTCAACGCTAGAGGAATCAATCCCCAAAGAATGAATGGGAGGAAAATGAAGAACCTATGAAGGATGAACCTACTCTGCCAAAATCAAGTCCACAGACCAACCAGGTGTGGAAAGAAAAGGTAACATCGTCATCAAAGTCACCGTCACAAGAGGTGCAACCATCAAGGTCTCCATCTCCGGGACCAACAGATGCACCCAAAGAATAAACATGAGTGGAGAAAAGTCCTGTCCGGAGGACTTAAAAATCCGAACCCTCACTAGGATTTAAAATTGGTAGTTATCCATATTTACTTTTTAGCATTGCATGAATTATTTTTACTTTAGCATATTTACTTTTTTGCATATGCTTTGCATTTAGAAAAGAAAATAAAAATGACATTCCAGCATTATAAAATCCTAAGCCCCATTCGAATAATTCTATGGTGTGTAAAAATCCCCAAGAATATTTACCATGGCGGCATAAAAATTAAAAAATGCCATGCATTCAATTATGTCAGAAAAAATATATTAGAAAGACATTCGGCTAGAATTATACCATTTCAAAAATATTTCCAACCTCAAGAACAACGAATCTGCAGATGGCTAACCGCTAACCCTTTGTCCTAATCTGTTCCACGAGTTTTGATGTTCTTATTAGTACTTTGCAGGATGATATACAAGAGTAAGATCACCCAGTTGTCTTCATCTCGCTCCATCCATGGACGAGAAGGACATCAACTGGCAAAATCTATAATGAGAAGGATCACTCAACTTCAACATTCGACCACGACAACAACTAGCTTGGAGGAAGGGCATTCCCCATGTATCTAGATAAGTATTTCTTTCCCTTTTGTTTTATTATTTTTAAGTTTGCTCTAAAAAAGATGCATATCTAAAAATAGAATAAAAATTTATCTTTGTGTTATATATATATATGTTAGTAATGTGAGATCTTAAAAATGAAAACAAAATAAAAAGTATGTGTGTCTAGATTTCTGTTTTTAAGAGCTAAATAAATGGACTCTGAAGATAATCTCTTGAAATAGAAATGATGAATAGTTGCTCTGTTATAATTCCTTTCAAGTACCTAGTTTTTAGCCTGGAATTCTCCTGAGTTTTGGATAAGACTATGTTGATATGAGAATTTACTTTGAACTTGAAACTCATGGGTAGCATATGCTTGATCTAAGTCTAGGTAAGTGATGGATATGATATGAGAAGGTCTAAGCTACTGTTTATCTTGTTCCAAGTGATTTATCTTTTGAAAAACATAAAAAATTTATACGATGAGCTCCTATGTGACAAAGCTTAAATTCATACCAGAGCCAAATATGATATTTAGAGTAGGAAAACATCCACTCATATATGCTACTTGTTTTGCATTGAGTTTAGTCAAGCTTTGTTGACCCTTATAAGAGGTTTGTCATGCTCTTAAAGTCAAGATCACAAACACACCACCCACATATGCACTACTATACTAGGGGTAGGCGCAAAAACATATCATTCCATCTAGATCCACCCAAAAATGTTTTACTCCTACATTGGGAGTAAACACCAAAAATATTCTTGATAGGATTTTCCACCAAATAAATGCTCCAAAGTTCTTGTTGCTATCTCTCAAAAGTTTTATTGTAGAAAAGAAGCATGGGCTATGCAAAAGTTATTCATAAAAAAGAGAAAATAAGGAGTTAAAAAAATAGACAAGTGTCCGAGATATCTAAAACTATGGGCACTTAGAGGTCCACCTAAAAAAGAGAGAGATAAATAAGATAGCCCATGTTCTCTTGCAAAGTATTTCCAAGTTCAAAAGAGAGATATGTTTTAAGGAGCATAATAGAATTAGGTTAGCCACCATATATATCCACCATACATTCACACACATGCACATCTTGATTTGATTGTATGACTCAACTCTCTTTGGATCCGAGGTTTGACTTTACAATATATGTATTGCAAGTATGCTCTTCCATCTTTTTCCACTCCTATGAGCTCCACATAAACCTTAGTTGTAGAAAAAGAAAGGCATAACATCATTATTGCCTCAGTAAGGATCCACAAATACCACATATATTGAGAGACTTGAGAGTGTCATACAAAGGAAGCTCAGTTTTATTTTGAAAACTTATAAAAACTCCTGAATAATGGTTGAGCAAAGAACTAGAGACATAGTGCTTGACATGATCATTCTGTCTTTCAATTACTCAAGACCCAAGTGAAGGCTAAGAATCCCCATGGTTGAAGGTAATATGGGTAAGTTGAAAGTCAGATCAGTTTATTCTAAATCTGGAGGAGAATTCTTGTTTGAACACATGTGTACTTTTAAGGAGTTGCTACAATGTTTTCACTAATCTTAAAACTCCTGATCCATTGTTGAGTTTAGCATTGCTCAGGGACGAGCAAAGGTTAAACTTGGGGGAGTTTGTTGATGGTAGTTAACAAACATTATAAACCATCAATATAACTTGAATAAGGGCATGAAAGTAATCATCAACATAGACTTAGGGGTTTAAACTAACAAATTCCACAAGTTTTGGTGAATCTGTGTTTTCAGCAGGGTTTATCTAGAAAACCATCAAGGTGGACCTATATGTCAGAGTTAATCGTGCTTATCCGCAACAAGATGGACACCAGAAGGATCTAGAAGACTCTAGAGGACACCACACCATGGCAGAGGGTGAGAGACCACCAGGTGGGGCCGACCAGCCCCACAGCAGGCCGGCCAGCCTATGGGCCCACTATCAGCCTCCTCCTTCGAATGTCGGTTCTCTACTACCTTAGGGTTTGCATCTACGCCGTCCTTTCAAGTCGGTTTGATCCGAGGGCTCAGAATTGATGCTACGGCCTATATATACCAGCCCCTACCCCCTCCCTCGGGCATATTGCATTCAATCAAGAAGACAGAAACCCTAATCATCCTCAAAGCTCCACCATATTCTAGGGCATAGCTAGCTAGGCTAGGTCTAGAGGAAGCCAAGCTTCGCTTGTATTCTGGATCTTGTCAAGAGCGTCGCTCGGTATAGTCCCTTGTATCCTCTTTTGTATTTTTCATTATTTATATGTTTGCTACAATTGATTGACATTGTTCTTAATATTATTCATGTTCCTAGTTATCATGTTCATTGTCTACTTTGATGTATATATTTACATTCTTTTTAGTCACATAAAATATTAAAGTACTTAGTGTCATTCTAGAAGTGATGCTAAGGAATGTCAACAAGCATTTCTGGCATCATAGGTAGGGATGACAACTTAGCAAAAGTGATGTTAAGAAATCTCAACAACATTAGGTGGCTACTTAAACAAGTGACAAGTTAATAAATACCAACATACAAGCCCAAGTGATCGCGGCCCAACTAAGCTTAGCAGACCTAGGTCAAGCGCTAGGACGTGAAGTCGGCCATGACCTTCTCTCTCTCTTCGCCAGACGTCGCTGCCCAACCTCTCCTCTAGCTCGACCCTTGGGAGGGACAGGGAGGGGTTGAGCTCCACCATGTATGCCTATTGTAATAGGGACAGGCATGCCTACTCAGTCCACTAGGACCAAGGGGGCAGGCATCTCAGAGTAGGCACCATCCCTGCATCACACTGTAGACACGATAGGACCACTAGGCAGTGACGACAGACACGGTGACCCACCTACTACGGGATGGGGCTCACGGCTATGGTCTTGACTTAAAAGCCCATCCAAGCCAACAAAGGTCATGACTCCAGAGCTAGGCATTGTGGTTATTGGCTCCACGACTAGCAAGACAGCCAACGACCCGAGAGAAGCTACCAACTCCTATATGATGCACCTGGGAGATCAGGAGGCAAAGACAAAGGCCACGATGAGACCACATCACATCCGACGGCTAGCGAACCACCAGTACTAGGAATATCCACTTCTATGACGATCAGTTTTCATCACTAAAGGAGCCAAATTCGTCATAATTTTAGTTTTATGACCAATTTATGATGAAAAACGGTTCGTCATAGAAGTCGCGTCATTCTTGCAATTCTATGACGATTCTAGAAAATCATCATAGAATTAGATAGATCTATGATGAAAACTAATCATCGTAGAACTGCTTCAGCATGCGTGGCAGGGGGCAGCCACGCTGGCGGTTCCTTCCATTGGAGATGCTTTCCACGTGTACCTGCTATAGCCGGTTGCATTGAAGATGTTTCGGGTACGTGTCATCTTGTTATTGGACAACGTGGCCATCTCTGGTTCTTGCACGTTTTAGGTTCTTAGTGGACCATGTGTCAGTCCCCTATTGTTCCACATGTTAGTTTTCTATTGACACATGTGCCATGTTGTGGTTGGGTCATGTGTCATTTCTTCATTGGACCATGTGTCGTATTTTTATTGGTCCACATGGCCATTTTGTATTTGACAACGTGTCACGGTGCTGTCCGTCCTCATTTTATTTTTTGATTTAGCCACGCGGCTTGACGACTTCCTTCCATGTGTCGGATTTTTATTAGCCCACGTGTCGTGTCATGGGTATTTCATGTGTCAAGCACTGGTTCGTCCACGTGACGCATTTTTATTTGATCATGTGGCTTATCCAGGTTCTACCACGTGCCCAACAATCAATTCATCATAAAAGTAATTTAAGATCATCACTGCTGCATAGACTGACTACATAATTATTCGACAATGTCTACATAATTATTCAGCATTACAATCAAATACAACAAATTACTGTTTACACATCAGCAACGACCTGCTGATAGTTTTACCACATTAAACTAGCACACGAGTACACACATCAAACCACAAATGTTCACTGCATCAAGCCAATAGAGTTGACGACTGAGAGTTACCAAAAGAGCTGAAGCGCATGATATCCTCACATAGCTTATTGTACTCCTCCTGTTGCTATATCTTGAACTCCTCAAACTCCCTTTTAGTCTTTTCTATCTTCCTCTTCAGTTCATCCACTTGTTCGATGAGGTTAGCAGAACTTTCATATTTAGCAACAAGTTGTTCCCAAAGCATTCTCTCCTCCGATGTCTCTGTTCTGGCGGAGCTTGTCGGGATACAAACATTCTTCAAATAAAAGGGTGTTGCCGCTGACCTAGGAGTGGACCTGGCCATGGGAGAGGCAAAGGACCATGGGAACAACATCAGCACTTGTCATTGGTTCGTGTCCATCAACAATAGGTTCTGCTCACTTAGTTTCCATAGCTTCCTATGAAATTGAAGCAATAAACATTAGGTTACAGATAGTGGAAGAGGACTTTAATTGAAAACCCAAGAGATTAGTTCATAACAAGTAACGCAGGTTTCATATTGATATTGATTACGGGGCTATTTAGATCTTGGCCACACATAGCCATGCTGTGGAGAGTTGTGGCGGTGGCGGGATTTTCATCCGCCACACTATTGTGGCTAATTCTCTACTGAGCAAAACTATGGTAGCCTCATTTAAGTTAGCAACCAAACAACTGCTCTGGTTCCCATGGCAAGCCATAGTTTGTGGCGTGGCAGCCGGTGTCCCTCAACCAAACACCCTCTACATAAGCACAACGCACAGGTACTGATATGGATTACATTCTGCGAAATTCAAGCTGTAAACAATAGGTTACATATATGGATTACATAAGCACAATGCATAGGTATTGCAACTTCAAAATTAAATGATGATGCCAAATTTAGGGCCCCTTTGGTTCATAGGATTTCCAAAGAAAAAATATAGGAATCAGTAATCCTATGGAATCAACACCGTAGAGTGAAAGCCCTAGTTTAGTTTTGGATAATTGATGAAACCTATGCACTAACCTTTGTCATGAGTTGTGATATGAGCTAGGTTAGTGCAATCCTGGTTGTGAAGTATGGTGGCACTCAAATGGTGATGTTGATCACATGAAATGATGAGATGGCCACATGTGATGATGATCAAGTGCTCAACTTGGAAAAGAAGAAAGAGAAAAACAAAATTCTATGGAGATCAAGGCAAAGGTATAATTAGGGATTTTGTTTTAGTGATCAAGACACTATAGATAGTGTGATCATATTTAGGATAGATGGTTGTACTATTCAGAGGGGTTGTAAACTAGACAATTCGGTCATCTTGTGCCACTAGGTGTTGGACTTCATGCATTGCATTTAGGCCTAGTGCACTTCGGAGAACAAGGGAAAATATTTATTGAAAATGATTTGAGAAATGCTAACTTGGCTATAACATGTTTTTGGAAAAAAATTTGAGGGTTAGCAATGCTTGCAAAGGAGTGTTAGACCTCGTGTGGATCGAATCGAGAATCGTAAATGCAGCTAATGGAGGTTTTTGCCTCAAGGTGGTCACCGCCATGGCAGGGGCGGTGCACCGCCAGGTCTGTCCGATGACCAGGTAACTGTGGCTGAGAGCAGCAGTTTCAGGGTGGTCACCACCCCTATCGGTCTACACCGCCACTGGCATAGTGGTGAACCACTATAGGGTGTTCGGTGCCACTATCACTTTTTGGTAGAGAGCTGAGGCAACCGAGGGGGGCACCACCCTAGTCACCACCAAGGGTGTGGTGGTGTATCGCCCCTTTTATCCAGAGACTCGGTTTTGTGGGGCACGGCTGGGTGGTCACTGCCACCCCTAGGGCGGTGCCACCACCACCCTTTCCGGTGCCCCAATGGCTAGATTGTGACTGTTAAAATTCGACCATTGGGCAAGTCACCGCCATGTCCGGTGCTAGGCACCACCCTATCCGGTGACCTCACAAAGACTGCTCCAAAGGGTATAACGGCTCAATTTGCTTGTGTGGCTATAAATAGAGGGTGTGGTCCACCTTGGCCACTCTCTTGGTACCTCATACACTTGTGCACACCCTTTGGAAGCTGAGCAACACACTCCACTCACTTGTTCACTTGATTTCATCATCTTGAGATTGGAGAGCCTCTAGTGCATTGCATTGAGTTGCATCATCTTGTGGCACTACTTGGGTGATTTGGGCTGCTTGTGAGCTTGTTACTATTGGTGTTTGCCGACACCTAGATGGCCCCAGTGATTGGAGGATCATTGAGTAGAGTTGGTGATTGTCTCCAGCATCGATCAGTTGCTTGTGAGGGGTCTTGTACCATCCGTGATGGAGCGCTAAAGGAAACTCTAGTAAATTGCTCATGTCATTGAGCTACCTCACTTGTGGGTAGGTTCTTGCGGTGTTCAATTGTGTAGATGAGGTTCGTGCAACACCTCTTAGCCACTAAACTACCAAGTGTTGGTCGACATAACGGGGACTAGCGTGCTGGCAAGCACGTGAACCTCGGGAGAAAAATCTTGTGCATCTTGTGTGATTGGATTTCTCCAAGTGATTGGATTGTCTTCATCTTGTGATTGGTTCATTCCATGACACGACGGTATAATCACCATACTCACTCTTTTACATTCCGTGCAAACTAGTTGTCAAGCTCTTTAGTGTAATTAGTTTTGAGAGCTTGTCTTGCTTGCTAGTTTAGTATCACCTAGTGGAGCTCTTTAGTGTAGACTTGTTGAGAGCTCTTAGTGAGTAGTAACATAGACATTGTTTGTGCCTAGTGATCATAGCAACTAGAATAATTGAATAGGTGGCCTGCAACCCTTGTAGAGCTAGAGCAAAATAGCATTTCACCATTTAGATTACTAACCACTTGCTCTAGTGTGTTTGTAGAAAATTTTTATAGGCTATTCATCCCCTCTAGCCATTTAGGACCTTTCAAGTGGTATCAGAGCCATGGTCACCATTTGATTCAAGGCTTAACAGCCTTTGGTGGAAAATATGGCTCAAATAGTGTTCGACCATGTTGGGGGTAAACCACCATTCTTTGATGGCACATCTTTTGTTTATTGGAAGAGAAAGATAAAGATGTACCTTGGTTCAATCTATGACAAGGTGTGGGATGTGGTAGAGAATGAGTTTGTGATCATTGACCTTACCAATGTCACCGACAATGACAAGATCAACAAGCAATTAAACACTATGGCACTCAACACAATATACAATGGCATTGATTCAATAGTGTTTGAGCAAATCAAAGATCTTGGGAAGGCAAGTGAAGTTTGGGTGAGACTACAAGAAACATATGAGGGCACTTCAACGTTAGAAAGTGCCAAGCTCTGTATGCTCAAAAGACAAGCTATCAAACTTCAAGACGAAGGATGATGAGTCCATTTCAGAGATGTTCTATAGGCTACAAGTCATCATCAATGATCTCGAGAGTTTGGGTGAGAAGGTGAAGGATGAAGACTTCCCTCATAAGTTCTTGATGTGTTTGCCAAAGAGATTCAAGACATTGAGAACTATCATCTTTAGAGGTGGATTGAATGATGTCACTCCAAATGAGATGCTTGGTGATGTGATGACTGAGGACCAATACAATAGTGATGGTGAAGCGCTTGTGAAGGAGGAAGACAAGAAGAACAAGAGTGTGGTATTCAAGGCTGGCACTTCATCATCCAAGAACAAGAATATGGGAAGGCAAAGAAGGAAGAATCAAGTGATGAAGAATGCTCTCATGATGATAGTGATGATGAAGCACTAGCTCTCTTTGTGCGCAAGTTTGGCAAGATGATGAAGAAGAAAGGCTATGGTGCAAGGAAGAGAAGAGATCACTTCAAGAACAAGGAGTGTGTAAGGTTGGGCTACAAATGCAAGAGCCCCGATCATGTTGTAGCGGATTGTCCCTACAATAGTGACAATGAGGATAATGAGAAGAAGAAGAGCAAGAAAGTGAAGGAGAAGAAAGAGAAGAAGATGATAAACTTGTAGATTACGCAATTACGAATCTAACGCAACGTGAACGTGTCAAAACAGAGTTAAAATGAAGACACTACGCATAAAATAAGATCAATGACAATTCTATAAATATTTTGAAATTAATTTCATATTAAAAATAATTTATAACCGAATTAAAACAGTCCTATGGACCAGGCGACATTTTTGGAAAACTGCAGGGGCTAATATAGATAAATCAATGGCATATTTTGAAATACTTTCAACAAAGGATGGACCTTGGGCTGATTTCAAGGAAAATCAGGGGGGTTTTCGCAAAAGTGCTGGCACCGGCGGGGTTGACTGGGTCACTGTTCACGTGGGCGCCATGTGGCAATGTAGGAGTGGACCAGGGTGGTGAGCCAGCCGTGGACCGGCTGACGTGGGAAAGTGGACCAAGTACACCACTGTGCCATGGACTGAAGGGGTACGAATTAACGCGGTTTAATCTTGACCGTTGATCTTGATTTGGATGGCCAGGAATAGATCAGAGAGAGAGCACAGATTGGTGTGGCTGGCGGTGAACTTGGTGGCGGCGAGAAGCTCATCAGCGAAGCTTGAAATCGGCCCTAGAGACCACAAGAGAGCAAACCGGAAACACGGGGAGAACGAGGACGGAGAGGCAAACTCACCCAGGTAGTTTCCGTAGTCGGAGACGGCACAAAGATGACGTGAGATGCGGTGGAGCATACGGCGAGCATGGCGGCGCTAGGTTACATTGGGGCGCAGTGATTCGGTGAGGTGGCTGCGATTCCAAGGCTTGGGATGGGGAGGCACGGCCACGGGCAGCTGCTATTTATGGCTCGGGGAGCACCTTGGCGCACATGGCAAGGCAGGGGCAGCATTGACTCCTCAGCGGTGGCGGCGAGTCTGGGTGAGTCACAAGGTAAAAGAAGTGCCTGACATGAGGGCCTGGCATGTTAGCGACCGAGAGAGAGGAGGAGACACGCGGCGGTGTGGCTGCTGGGTCGGTGCGAAGATGGGCCGCACGGGAGCGGAAGCGAGCGACGCGGCGCTGCTGGGCCGGCCAGCTGGGCTTAGCGGGGAAGAGAGGAACGGGCCGTGGGGTGAGGAAGCAGGCCGGTTGGGCCAGTTGCTGAAAAAGAGTGAGGGGAGAAGAAGAATTTCTTTTCTATTTTTTTCTATTTCAAACTACATTCAAATATGAACCAAATCAAGTTTGAATAGGGTTTCAAATACACTTTTCAATTAAAACAAAAATGAGCAACATTTAGTAAGTTTTCCAAAGTTAAATTTTACAACTTTTTAAATTCTTTTATTTTCTAATTTTCTTTTCTTTTATTTCAAAGCCATTTTCAAATTCATTTTCAAAGGCATTTTGAATTCATTTTAAATTTTAGATTCAACCACTCATTGCAATAAATTAAATGTACCTGTATGTATGCACATCCATGTTGCTACTCCTTATAATGAATTTTAAATCCTATTTTCATGTGCACAAAAATTCATAAATAAATCTTTTTAATCCTATTTTCAAAAGTACAAATTTTAGGGTGTTACAATTCTACCCCCCTTAAGATGAATCTCATCCTCAAGATTCAGACGATTGTGATCAAAGGGATGCAGATTCTCCGCCTTTGGATTCTTATTTACTTCCTCGCGTAGTTCCATTGTCTTGATAAGGATTCCACTTTACTTTGCATACCTGTTGACCTTACTCCAAGTAACTTGCCCAATCGATTCCAAGATTCTGACAGATACTCCAAATAATACTCAGGTAACTCTAATTACTAGGCCACCTTTCCTTTTTAGTCCATAATATCAATTCTTTTTCTAAAAAGGTTCACCTTCCAATGGAGCTTCCTTACTTTCTTGGTCTAAAGTAGATTCTATTGCCAACTTTAAAACTCTAATGATTTCGGTCAAGTTGCTTGAACTTGGAATACAATTCTTAGTCCTTGGTGTCACCTGAACCTTCTTCGCACAATTCTCCATTGCTAAGGTCATCGGCCATGACTTTGCTCCTCGAAGTGATAGCACTTTTCTAGGTCATAATCAATTTCATTCCAACAAGGATATCTCAAGCTCAAGACCATCTTAGTGAAGATGTCACTTGTCATGCCCAAGTAGATAGTATCTCCATGCTCCACAATGGATTACTCTAGATCATATGTCAGAAGTTCCATCTCATGCTTTCTTGCTTAAAATTCTTCTTTGCTTCTTGCATAAGGACACATCCCACATCTTGGCAGGGTGCATCACAGTAGATATAAAGTTCTTGTCCTGATTTGGCAAAGTTAATACATAGGTTTTACTTCAACTTTTTTTCTTTACTCCTTTCAATACTTAGCTGAGGTCTCTTGATCCAAGCTTACTTAAAAGCTTCTTCCATATCTTGGTGGTCTTGGATAAACCTCCCTTGAACCTCTAACCAAACCTCATTATTAGAAACTTTGAGTTTCTCCCACATCTTTGAGTGGATTCCAAATTAACACTCTTCAATCCAAACCTTCTTGTCATGCTTAGTATTTCATTAGGATTTCCTGAGACTCTGTAGAACCAACTATAGTTATTAGACATCTCATTCCTATGTCATCAGTGCCCACTTGTCTTGGGTATTTTGAAGATTAGACTCCCAAATGAGGATAACTCGAACTGTAGAGCCATATTGTCGAATGCATCCATTCCTCATAGATGATCCAATAACTTATCAACCGAGCAAAGGATACTACTCTGGATGATGAAACCCTTAAGTGGTATACATCCTCTGAGTATACACCTTCTAATTGGTCATTCTCATATTCCTTAGGTGCAGGTTTAATACCCTTATACTCAATTCTTTCTCCTGACGATATTGTTAGAAGCACCGAACATTGGGCATCCTTAATCATTCCTTTGCATGCAGACAACCACCAATCTTGTGTTGTGCCCTGGAGTTGGATGGATGCAACAAGCACCTTCTCATGGTAGCAACCATCACAGAGATAATCGATGCTTCCAAATGAATAACTAGGACGTATGAAACTTCATCTTGCAACTTCTTCAACTTGGCTACCCCCTTAAGAAAAATTAAACTAGGGGACACAAAAAGGGTAGCTTGCACCTTCTTCTAGATGAGCTAACTAGTATGAAGATGTTCGGATATCCCAATGATACTCTCGGGTATGGGCAAGAATAAGAAATCTAAAATTCCTCGTGGAATGAAAAATAGCAGTGCAGTAAAATAGTTGTAACTCACATTATGTTAATCCTATAGAGGTGCAGTTTATATTGTTGGAAAGCCTATCAAATTCTCCACAACTTTCTTATAGAACACTGTTCCAAATTCTATAGTTTAGGCAGTGAAAAACAGTGCAAAACAGAAACTACACCAGATTTCAGACAGCGCGGTTGCATTGTCTTGTGATTTTCATCACTCCATAACCAAAATAGCTATCAGGGTGATTCTTGTGGTCACAGTAAGATACCAAAGTCTAGTATTGTCCAGATCTTTCTCATGATTTCTGATCATCCAAACTCAGAGATATAAGCCAAAGAGGGCAGACTACTCCGAAAGGCTGAATAGGGAAAACAGAAGAAAACCTTAACCCAACTATTTATTTCATTAATCCTTATACCTTAGGCCTATAAACTAAATGAAATTGTGGGAACACCCAACAATATCACTACAATCATTACAAACATTCAAAACAAGCAGAAGCATAATGACAATTCAACAAAGCACTAAAGGTGCACAACTCAATCATTTGACTCAACTTGCAATACTATCGTCCTCATTGTACTTGGGGTAACAATCCTAAGACTCATCTTCAGATTATGCAAAAAGGTGGTGAGGAATAGTTCTAAAAGCATATCAAATCAAGGAGTGAAGATGAGAACAAATACTTCAAAATAAGCACCAAGGTAGAGATAAATAACAATGGTAGAGATATAGTAGAGAAGAAAATATCAAGGTTCATAGAGCAAGGATTTTTGTAGCAACTTCTAAACCTTAAAACGACCAGTTTCTACTAGGCTTGCATCCTATAGTCAGTCATTGCTCTGATACCACTTTGTTGCACCCATTTTCAGAACAAAACCAGATACACACCATATGTGAGCCCAGAAAGTCAAATCTCACATATAGCTACAAATAAAGGTAATATCAATAGACAATGCTCAATATATAACGTACTTAGTATAAATAATATAACCATAGATAGCAAACAGCCAAAAGACAACTCCGATCTTTGGGTGAAGACTCAAATTCTCACAGGGACAACGGACTGGTTGATCACAAGCCTAATTCCTCCAAAATCTAGCAATCTGGTACCCATCTAGGATCTTTTTCCAAAGATTTAAAAAGTAAAGCAAGCGTAACTACATGTCATACTCAATAAATATAATATGGGGTTTATGAGGCTCAGAAGGCTGACACTAGTTTAACTGTGATTAGCTTTTAATGAGTCATCTTTTAGCAATTGGGTAGCAACAAGTTTATTCACAAGCCCATATAAACATATGATTAGGTAAACATGAATAATGAATAGCATAAACAGTAATTATTGGTGAGCATCTTTATCATCAGTATCATCAGTGTAAATCATCTATTTCATAAGGGTCCAAGGCCGCTCGTGACCATGAGCACGGCTGATATACCAGTTTTACACTGCAGATGTTGTACACTTCCACTGTGAGTCATGATTTACCCTTTTGCCCAAGGTGATCAGCCTCTTGACCCACTACCAAGGAAGGTCGACATGGTTCACTATAAAACCTTTCAAAGGTTCATCTAACAAGTTAGGGCCATTAGATTCACTCGACAAACTGATGTAGGAACCCCCTTCCCGATAGCATAATGACACGCAGCCTATACACAAGGGGACAGAGGCTGATCTATACCCGATTCGGCAAGCTATTCTTACGCCAATAAAGGTAGCCTCTAACAAGCTAGAAAAAGTCCTCATACTGAGCTAAAGCCAGAGCCATGTATCCCTCATAGTTGTACTGTAAGTCCCGGATGTTCGCTTACAGATAAGTCCTTAGGGAGAGGAATCTAGAGCACCATAAAAACATTACAATGCTCTAGCCCTCTTATTCGATGTTGCCAAAAAGCATCTTTTAGTGTTTATTGCATATACCATTAGTCAAGTTACAAGATCAAGGCTTTAGTTGAGCACTAGCATCATACTACCCAATGCAATACCCCATAGGTAACAAGGTATGAGGTAACAAAGTACTAGGAAATCCTTAATGGCAGTTAAGGTAGACACATGCGGTATGAATTAGATGAATAAAGGTGTATAGGACAACAAGGAAGATCCCATACGATACTTGCCTTAAACTCAGATCCTTCTTCTATTAAATTGTAACCTCCAAAGGACTTCTTCTAGATCACCAACTTCTTTTATATCACCAACGCAAAGCTCACCGACTGGAGATGATCATAAAACACCACACAAGCATCCATGCAATCATACATGAACCAAACAATAGAACTAAATTAGAACAATACACCAAACATATGAAACAACAAGTAAAAGGGCTTTAAAGATATTCTACATGTTACTACGAACACATAGACATGAAAAGCACACTAATCGAAGCTATAACAGAAAAGTTATGAACTAAACAAGATTTCCTTTAATAAAATAATAGATTAAATTTAACCTCGAATTTCAAAAGTTGAAAATATAATTAATAGTATGATAAACTTGTAGATTACATAATTACAAATCCAACGCAACTTGAACAGGTCAAAACGGAGTTAAAATGAAGAAACTATGCATAAAATAAGATCAATGGGAATTCTGTAAATATTTTGAAATCAATTTCGTATTAAAAATAATAAAAAACCGAACTAAAACAGTCCTATGGACTGGGCATCATTTTTGGAAAACTACAAGGGCCAATACAGATAAATCAAGGGCATATTTTGAAATACTTTCAACAGAGGGTGGACCGCGGGTTGATTTCAAGGTAAATCAGGGGGGTTTTCGCAAAAGTGTTGGCGCCGGTGGGGTTGACTGGGTCACTGTCCATGTGGGCACCACATGGCAATGTGGGAGTGGACTAGGGTGCTGAGCCGGCCGTGGACCGGCTGACGTGGGAAAGTGGACCAAGTCTACCACTGTGCCGTGGACCGAAGGGGTACGAATTAATGCGATCTAATCTTGACCGTTGATCTGGATTTGGATGGCTAGGAATAGATCAGAGAGAGAGAGAGCGGACCGGCGTGGCCGGCGATGATTTTGGCCGTGGCGCCGTGGTTGGCGGCAAGAAGCTCGTTGGTGAACTTGAAATCGGCCGTAGCGACCACGAGAGAGCAAACCGGAGACACGGGGAGAACGAGGACGGAGAGGCGAACTCACCCAAATAGTTTCCGCGGTCGGAGATAGCATGGAGGCAACGCGAGATGCATGGAGCGGATGGCGAGCATAGTGGCTCTACGTTACATGACGGTGCAGCGATTCGATGAGGTAGCTGCGACTCCATGGCTTGGGATGGGGAGGAACGGCAGCGGGCTAGTGCTATTTATGGCCCAGGGAGCACCTTGGCACACACAGCAAGGTAGACAAGGTCGGGGTAGCATGGTCTCCTCAGCGGTGGCGGCGAGTCTGGGTGAGTCACGAGGTAGAAGAAGTGCCTGACATGCGGGCCCAGCATGTCAGCGACCGAGAAAGAGGAGGAGACGAGCGACGGCATGGCTGCTGGGCTAGTGTGAAGCGGTGCCGCACGGGAGCAAAAGCGGGCGACGCAGCGCTACTGGGTCGGCCAGCTGGGCTTCATGGGGAAGAGAGGAATGGGCTACAAGGTGAGGAAGCAGGGTCGGTGGGCCAGAAGCTTGAAAAGAGTGAGGGGAGAAGAAGAATTTATTTTCTATTTTTTTCTATTTCAAACTACATTCAAATATGAACCAAATCAAATTTGAATAGGGTTTCAAATACACTTTTCAATTCAAACAAAAATGAGCAAGTTTTAGTAAGTTTTCCAAAGATAAATTTTACAACTTTTTAAATTCTTTTATTTTCTAATTTTTGTTTTTTTAGTTCAAAGTCATTTTCAAATTCATTTTCAAAGGCATTTTGAATTCATTTTGAATTTTGGATTCAACCACTCATTGTAATAAATTAAATGCACCAACATGTATGCACATCCATGGTGCTACTCCTTGTAATGAATTTGAAATTAATGAAAAATATTCTTTCTCCTATTTTTCATGTGCACAAAAATTCATAAATAAATATTTTTAATCCTATTTTCAAAAGTACAAATGTTAGGGTGTTACATGCATGTCAAGCCGAAAAGCAAGTTGGCAAGACACATCCTAAGAAGAGCAAGATAAGCACATCTAAGGCATTTTAGTTATTGCACATGGACTTATTTAGACCAACCACCTACACAAGCATTAGTGAAACAAATATGGATTTGTGATTGTGGATGATTTCACTAGATATACATTGGTGTTCTTTCTTGTTGACAAGAGTGATGTGTTTGCAACCTTGAAAACATTCATCAAGAGAATTCACAATGGGTTTGAAACAACCATCAAGAAAGTGAGAAGTGACAATGGAAGTGAGTTCAAGAATACAAGAATTGATGAGCTTTGTGATGAGTTTGGAATTAGGCATCAATTCTCAGCCAAGTACACTCCCCAATCAAATGACCTAGTTGAGAGGAAGAATAGAACTTTGATTGACATGGCAAGATCAATGTTGGGTGAGTATAATATGAGTCATTCATTTTTGGGCCAAAGCAATCAATACGGCTTGCTACTATAGTAACCGACTCTATTGTCATCCATTGAAGGAAAAGACACCTTATGAGCTCTTGAATGATAGAAAGCCCAATATTGCATAATTTTGGGTTTTTGATTGCAAATGCTACATATTGAAGAAAGGCACTAGATTGAGCAAGTTTGAGAGGAAATGTGATGAAGGTTTCTTGCTTGGTTACTCAACTACTATCAAGGCTTATAGAGTTTGGAATTTGGCTAGTGGTATAATTGAGGAGGTTCATGATGTTGAATTTGATGAAACCAAAGGTTCCCAAGAGGAAGATGAGAATCTAGATGATGTGAGAGGCACTCAATTGGGTCAATGCTCTGCATGAAGAACTAAACAACTTCACAAGAAATCTAGTATGGGAGTTGGTAGAGAGGCCTAAGGGACACAATGTGATTGAAACTATATGGGTCTGTCAAAACAAGCAAGATCAAGATGGGATAGTTGTAAGGAACATAGCAAGATTAGTGGCTCAAGGTTATACTCAAGTTGAAGGTCTTGACTTTGAAGAAACATATGCCCTGGTTGCAAGATTAGAAGCAATTAGGATCTTGTTAGCCTATACTTATGCCCACAACATCAAGCTATATCAAATGGATATGAAGAGTGCATTTCTCAATGGCTACATCAATAAAGAAGTATATGTTGAGCAACGTCCCGGTTTTGAAGATGAGACGAAGACCAACCATGTTTACAAGCTAAGAAAGGCATTGTATGGTTTGAAGCAAGCACCTAGAGCATGGTATGAAAGATTGAGAGATTTCTTGTTCTCTAAAGGGTTCAAGATGGGTAAGGTTGACACCACTCTCTTCACCAAGAAGATAGGCAATGACTTGTTTGTGTCGCAAATCTATGTTGATGACATCATATTTGGATCAACCAATCAAGATTTTTGTAAAGAGTTTGGAAAAAAGATGGCTAATGAGTTTGAGATGTCCATGATTGCTGGGCTTAGTTACTTCCTTGGTCTTCAAATTAAGCAATTGAAGAATGGTACATTTATTACTCAAGGCAAGTACATCAAAGACATGCTCAAGAAATTTGGAATGAATGATGCAAAGCCAATTAGTACACCAATGGGGACAAATGGAAACTTGGATAGTGATGCTAGTGGCAATATGGTGGATAAAAAGTTGTATCGGTTTATGATTGAAATCCTACTCTATGTGATCGCATCAAGGGCAGATGTGATGTTTAGTGTATGCATGTGTGGAAGATTTCAAGCCTCACCAAGAGAAAGTCATTTGAATGCAACAAAGAGAATATTGAGGTACTTGAAGCATACACAAAATGTTGGATTTTGGCATCCCAAAGGTGCAAGGTTTGAGCATATTGGATATTCCGATTCGGATTATGCGGGATGCAAAGTTGAGACAAAGAGCACATCAGGCACATGTCAACTGTTGGGAAGATCACATGTGTCTTGGTCATCAAAGAAGTAAAGTAGTGTAGCACTTTCAACCGCTGAAGCGTAGTACATTTCGGCTGACAGTTGTTGTGCATAATTACTTTGGATGAAGGCTACTTTGAGTGATTTTGGAATCAAGTTCAAGCAAGTGACATTGCTATGTGACAATGAGAGTGCAATCAATCTCACCAACAATCTAGTTCAATATGCAAGAACAAAGCACATTGATGTCAGCCATCATTTCATAAGAAATCACCAACAAAAAGGGGACATTTGCATTGAAACTGTGGGCATCGATGATCAACTTGCCGATATATTCACCAAGCCACTTCATGAGAAGAGGTTTTGCAAGCTAAGGAATGAATTGAACATACTTGTCTTCTCCAATAGGTGTTGATGCACCCCCACATATGACATGCATCTCCTTCGAGCAAAGCAAGGTAAAGTTGATTGACATGTCATTCATCCATTGCTAAGGACTTGTTTAGTGCATCTAGTCATTCCTCACATGTCTTAGTCTCATTCATGAAAATCAAATGAATTTGATACTTGTATGGTACCACTATTGCTTGTATGCTTGAAATGATCTAGTGGTAACATATGACATGTTTGTGGGCTTGTTAACCTAGTTTTTAATCTAGAAAATGAGCTATAAGTGTTTAACTCAACATGGTGCATCATAACCCTTATTTGGAGGTGTGAAAAAGCTTGCCCTTGGATCAAACCAAGTTAAATATCTTTTGTAAATGATCTAGATTGTACCAAATTGGGAAAATGATCCTCACTTCACATGGTTTCACCCCAACCTATCTAAAATTTGTGCTCAACTTTTGTGCTAATTATTGACAAAGGGGAGAGAAATTCACAAAGATAGTAAAGATAGGGAGCAATCAAATGAAATGACATTGTAAGGGGATCAATTAAAATTTGAAGCACACAAGTAGGGGGAGAAAGCTCATAAACTTGTAGATTGCATTTGAATGTGCATTACATATGGTTGCTTGCATGGCATAAGTTCTTAAATTCCCTATCCATGCTTGTGTGGTGTATGCTAGATCATAGAAAATGATTGATGAAATGAAAAACTAGCATGCATATGATAGCTAGCAAATCATGGTGCTAAGGATGGTGTTCAAATGACAACTCCGATTGCTATCACTCTTCAAAATTCCATTCTTTACACCTTAGCATCATTTGGTAGCTATTACTCTCCCTAACTTTCTATTCATGCATATGTGCAAGCTTTCAAATCCAAACTCTTAGCACATATGTAGGGGAGCTAATACTACCAATTTGGGTTGATGAAACTTGTCCATAACCTTTACACATGGTAATATGCTTGGGCAAGCAACATGAATCCAAAAAGGTTTTATTGAATATCTTTGTAAATAGGTTGTCATGAATTACCAAAAAGGGGGAGATTGAAAGCCCTAGTTTGGTTTTGGATAATTGATGAAACCTATGCACCCTCTACATAAGCACAATGCACAGGTACTGATATGGATTACATACTGCGAAATTCAAGCTATAAACAATAGGTTAAAGATAAGGATTACATAAGCACAATGCATAGGTATTGCAACTTCAAAATTAAACGATGATGCCAAATTTAGGGCCCCTTTGGTTCATAGGATTTCCAAAGAAAAAATATAGGAATCATTAATCCTATGGAATCCGCACCGTAGAGTGAAAGCCCTAGTTTGGTTTTGGATAATTGATGAAACCTATGCACAAACCTTTGTCATGAGTTGTGATATGAGGTAGGTTGGTGCAATCCAAGTTGTGAAGTATAGTGATGTTGATCACATGAAATGATGAGATGGCCACATGTGATGATGATCAAGTGCTCAACTTGGAAAAGAAGAAAGAGAAAAACAAAATTCCATGGAGATCAAAGCAAAGGTATAATTAGGGATTTTGTTTTAGTGATCAAGACACTATAGATAGTGTGATCACATTTAGGATAGATGGTTGTACTATTAAGAGGGGTTATTAACTAGACAATTTGGTTATCTAGTGCCCCTAGGTGTTGGACTTCATGCATTGCATTTAGGCCTAGTGCACTTCGGAGAGCAAGCAAAAATATTTATTAAAAATGTTTTGAGAAATGCTAACTTGGCTCTAACATATTTTTGGAAAACATTTTGAGGGTTACCAACGCTTGCAAAGGAGTGTTAGACTACATGTGGTTGAATCAAGAATTGTAAACGCAGCTAATGGAGGTTTTTGCCTCGGGGTGGTCACCGCCATGGCAGGGCGGTGTACCACCATGGTTTGTCCGGTGACCGGGTAACCTAGCCAAGAGCAGCAGTTTTAGGGAGGTCACCGCTCCTATCAGTGTACACCGCCACTGGCACAGCGATGCACCGCCATAGGGTGTCCAGTGCCACCATCACTTTTCGACAAAGAGCTGAGGCAACCAAGGGGCGAACCGCCCTGGTCACCGCCATGGGTGTGGCGGTGCACCACCCCTTTTATCTAGAGACTCAGTTTTCTGGGGCACGGTTGGGTGGTCACCGCCACCCCTAGGGTGGTGCCATTGCCACCCTGTCCGGTGCCCCAACGGCTAGTTTGTGACTATTAAAATTCGACCATTGGGCAGGTCACCGCCATGTCTGGTGTTAGGCACCGCCCTGTCCGGTGACCTCGCAGAAACAAATCCAAAGGGTATAACGGCTCTATTTGCTTGTGTGACTATAAATAGAGGGTGTGGCTATCCTTGGCCACTCTCTTGGCACCTCATACACTTGTGCACACTTTTTGGAAGCTGAGCAACACACTCCACTCACTTGTTCACTTGATTTCATCATCTTGAGTGAGATTGGAGAGCCTCTAGTGCATTGCAGTGAGTTGCATCATCTTGTGGTACTAGTTGGGTGATTTGGGCTGGTTGTGAGCTTGTTACTCTTGGTGTTTGCCAACACCAAGATGGGCCAATGATTGGGAGGATCATCGAGCGGAGTTGGTGATTGTCTCCAGCCTCGATCGGTTGTTTGTGAGGGGTCTTGTGCCTTCCCCGATGGAGCGCCAAAGGCAACTCTAGTAAATTGCTCGTGTCATTGAGCTACCTCACTTGTGGGTAGGTTCTTGTGGTGTCCAATTGTGTGGACGAGGTTCGTGCAACACCTCTTAGCCTCCGAACCACTAAGTGTTGGTCGACACAACGTGGATTGTCTTCATCTTGTGATTGGTTCACTCCGTGACGGGGCGGTATAGTCACCATACTCACTCTTTTACATTCCTTGCAAACTAGTTGTCAAGCTCTTTAGTGTAATTAGTTTTGAGAGCTTGTCTTGCTTGCTAGTTTAGTAAACCCTAGTGGAGCTCTTTAGTGTAGAATTGTTGAGAGCTCTTAGTGAGTAGTGACATAGCCATTGTTTGTGCCTAGTGATCATAGCAATTAGAATTGTTGTATAGGTGGCTTACAACCCTTGTAGAGCTAGAGCAAAATTGCATTTCAGTATTTAGGTTACTAACCACTTGCTCTAGTGTGTTTGTAGAAAATTTTTATAGGCTATTCATCCCCCTCTATCCATTTAGGACCTTTCATTGAGGCCTTGGGTTCACAGGAAGACATGGGGGAAGGAAAACCATAGGAAAGTTTCATACCCTTCAACTTTCATAGGAAAAACAAAGGAAAAAGCATCAAGTGAAACCTCATTCTTCAACTTCATTGTTTCTCTTCTCTTCTGGTACTGCTGCCAGTGTCTTACCTGTCCTCGTTGGATATGGTAGATCTTGAGTAGACTTGCCACCTCTTGTGGTTATGGTGTTGACCTTCTCAAGGTTAGTGGCATTAGGTAGAGCAGCAGCCAACTGAGCTAATTGAGTTTCTATCTTTTTATTATAGCTTAGTTGGTCTTTATAGCAAAAGAAAAACTATCCAATTTTGTATTTATGATTTCTAGGACCTTATCATTAAAAGCAAGCTTCTTAGAAATATTCTCATTAATCCTGGCTTGTTCTAAGATCAAGTCTCTCAAGGATGGCTGGTTAGGCTTAGAAGGATAATTACCTGGGTACTTACCTTGGTAATTTGACTGTTGTTGTTGTTGCCCCCATCCTTGTCTTTGTTGTTGTGGAACAGAATTGTTGATGACAATGTTTGCATCCTCCTGATTCTCAGGGAAATCAATCCCCAAACATTCTCCACATGTGTTTTGGGCATTATAAGCATCTTGAATGGCTTGACGATCTTTCTTGTAATTGGCTCGCTGTTTAAGCCAATTCAACAGTACGTCCATCTTGGTTGAAAGTGCACACACCTCTTCTGGTATTTCTTCACTCTTATTGCATGATTGAATACTTCCTTGAGATCAGCCTTGAGATCAGCCTCTGGAATGGTTTCTCCTTTCTACTGTTGGAAGTTAGAAAATTTTCCTCTTAACGCATTGGTCTTGCCTATAGGAAAAAACTTTCCTAGAATGGCCTTCAAACATCTTGCCCACATGTTGATGTTATCTTTGTTAGTGTAAAACAACTGCTTCCCCCTTCCCACTAACGAGAATGGAAATAAGCAGAGTAGTATGATGTCTTGAGCAACATCCTTGATGACGATTGTGCTGCTAATCTCTAGAAAATCTTGGTTATGAGCACTAGCATTTTCTTGTGCCTTTCCACTGAATGGAGTAGCTTGCACCATGTTGATGAGGTTTGGCTTAAGCTCGAACTCAAGGTTGTTGGTTTTGAGTGTTGGTCTAGTGCGAATGTTCTTAGTGCTTGGAGTAGAAAATTCACACAGAGTCTTGTCAGCCATAGCTTCAAAAGCTGGTGTTGAGCTTCCTCTTGATTGGTTTGATTGTGATTGATGGAATTTATTGATGAATCAGAACCAATCTTGCAATACCCTGTATAAGATATGAACAAAGACAAACAAGGTAAGCCTGCTAAAGCAGAGGTATAAAGTTATTGTCTCATCTATAAGTATTTATTTGATCAATTCTCTTAACCTTGTGCCCCAACCTAGCAACGGCGCTAGAAATGCTTGTTGGCATTCCTTAGCATCACCTTAATACTAAGTTGTCATCCCTAGCAATGATTCTAGAAATGCATTGGTTTGGTAATCATTAATGACAATTGTAAACTCAAAGAAAATCATATATATTAAGTATCCACAAGCGCACAGATAATATACCATTGTAGCATTTCACCTAGGAGTATACCAAGTATCGTTATTTATATTTTATCCACAGGGAGGAGCAATGGGGAGGCAAGAGATATTGACAAATATGCATACTTATGACAAGATCATTAACTCTCATGCTATAGCAGGGGTAAGTCAAATGATAAATAAATGATAAGTGTAAGGCATTGATAGTATTTCAGAGATAGGAATAGATACTCATAAATATAGTATGGCTAGGCAGAAGATTAGTTAAGAGATAAAGATTCCGTAGTCATTCCTTATTTACCAATTCGTTTGTACACCCAAGTATATACACTCTCATCTATAGCATAATTAACTCTGTATCTATGTATAAAGATAATTACTAAGGAAGATCAAGAACAGAGCTTGACTCCCTTCACAACCAGGTTCTACCTGCTCTACAAAGGGGGAGTAGACTACAAAGGACTCAACGGGAGTGTCACATCCACGATCTAACACATGACCCAGAGTGTAGAATGCATCCGTAGGTAAACAATATTTAAACACCACGCTTACATAATGTTGACCACTTAACTCACTCGAGTATTGAGCTAAGTTCTTTGCGAATATATGCATATATTCATCATCAATCATAACTATATCAAGCACACAACTAGAGCAAACTAGGAACATAATAAATAGCAACATAATATTCAAGTAGCACAAAGTCATAAAATAAAGAGGGATACAATAGATATACCGGGCTCCAGACGGTGAATCCGGAATCCTGAGCAATAGCCCAAACTATACTTGAATCTTGCTAGCTAGCCTATACTAGAATTTGGAGGAATTGGAGCTCTATTATCTTCTCTCTAGAAACCCTAATTTCTATTCTACTCTTGACTTATGCAATCTAGATGCCTCAGGGAGGGTGGCAGGGGCTGGTATATATGGGCTGGAGCATCAATTCTGGACCTTTAGATCAAACCGACTTGAATAAACGGCGTAGATGCAATCCTTAAGGTGGTCGAGAACCGACATACGAATGGGGACTAACAGGTGCGCCCCAAGGGCAGACCAGCTGGCCCCACCTAGCGGCACCTCGACCTCTACTTCTGTGTGGTGTCTTCCTAAATCTTTTGGAAGCTTCTAGGGTAGTTGTCGCTACGGATAAGCGTGACTCACTTTGACGATTTGATCCTCCGTGACGATTTTCTGGATAAATCCTGCTGAAAATACAGATTCACTAAAACTCAAGAAAATTATCAGTTTAAACCCCTAAGTCTATGTTGGTGATTATTTTTATGCCCTTTTGCAAGTTATGTTGACGGTTCTTGATAGATGATCTCTACCATCAACAAACTCCCCCAAGCTTAACCTTTGCTTGTCCCTAAGCAATGCCAAACTTAGCAATGGAATAGGAGTTTAGGATCTTTAAAAACATTGTAGTAACTCCTCAAAAGTACATATGCGTTCAAACAAGAATTATCCTCTGGATTAGAACAAATGGATCTGACTTTCGAACTTACCCATGTTACCTTCAACCAAGGATTTTATAACCTTCACTTGGGTCTTGAGCAATTGAAAGATAGAACAATCAAGTCAAGCACTATGTCTCAAGTTCTTTGCTCAACCATTATTCTAGATTTTTTGCAAGTTTTCAAAATAAAACTCAGAGATTCCATTGTATGACACTCTCAAGTCTCTTAAAATATGTGGTATTTATGGATCGTCACCAAGGTAATAGTGATGTTATGTTTTTCTCTTCAAACAACTAAGGCTTATGTGGAGCTCATAGGAATGGTGATAACATGAAAGAGCATACTTGTAATACATATATTATAAAATCAAACAATGGATCCAAAAAGAGTTGTCATACAATCAAATTAAGATGTGCATATGTGTGAAATATATGGTGGCTAACCTAATTCTACTATGATCCTTGAAATCTTATCTCTCTTTTGAAAATTGGAAACATTTGCAAGAAAACATGGGCTATCTTATTCATCTTATTTTTTCAGGCGGGCATCTGTGTACCCATTGTTTTAAATATCTCGAACACCTATCCCTTTTTCCCAACTTTCTCTTTTTTTATGAATAACTCTTGCATAGCCCATCCTTCTTCTCTGCAATAAAATTTTTGAGAGATAGTAACAAAAACATGGAGCATTTATGTGGTGGATGGATTCCTATCAGAAATTTTTTTGGTGTTTACAACCAGTGTAGGAGTAGAACATTTTTGGGTGGATCTAGATGAAATGCATGTTTTTGCGCCTACGCCCAGTGTAGGAGTAGTGCATATGTGGGTGGTGCATACGTGATCTTGATTTTAAGAACAAGACAACCCTCTCATAAGGATCAGCAAGGCTTGACCAAACTCAATGCAAAACAAGCAGCATATACGAGTGGAAATTTTCTGAGCCTAAATATCATGTTTGGCTCTGGTAGAAATTCAAGCTTTGTCGTACAAGAACTCATCATGTTGCCTTTTTATGTTTTTCAAAAGAAATATCTAGAATTTTAGTATCACTTGGAACATGATAAATAGCAGCTCAGACCTTCTCATATCAGATCTGTCAATTACCTAGACTTAGATCAAACATTTGCCACCCACGAGTTTCAAGTTCAGAGCAAATTCTTATGTCAAAACAGTCATATCCAAAACTCGGGAGAATTCAAGGCTAAAAACTAGGTGCTTGAACGGAATTATAACAAAGCAACTATTCATCATTTCCATTGTGAGAATTCATCTTTTAGTTTTTTTATTTATTCGCTCTTAAAAACAGAAATTAAAGCAAATTTTATACACACTTTTTTTATTTGGTTTTTATTTTTAGATCACACCTTACCAATATATAAAAGACAAAGACAAATTTTTATTTTATTTTTGTTACGCATCTTTTTTTCAAAATTTAAGACAAACTTGAAAAATAAAGAAATAACTAAAAGAAACAAAATACTAGAAAAGAAAACTTACCTTAGATAATGGGGAATTCTCCTCCCAAGCTAGGTGTTGCTGTAGTCGATCAGAATGGCGGGTTAATGTTGAGAATCTGGAATAAGCAGTGCCAATTCTTGTTCTCCTGCTGCTGATGTTGCTGGATGTTGGTGAGGCGGTCTCCTACTTCTGCTTGCCATTGGGAGTGCTGATGAAGTATGTTCTGGATGTTGTGCTGCGTCATTTCTATGGTCATCAACCTGGTGTCGAGGCAGGCATGCTACTTTTGTTGGTCATGATAGCCCATGGGCTGATCATTGTAGCCACGAGCAGAGAAGGATATACGTCCTCCCTAATAGCTGCTTGAGACTTCTTCATATTGTTTCTGCTGATAGTAGTCAAAGTTGCTATCTTGCCATTGCACACTTGAGCCCTATTGCCAGGAGCTCTTAGAGTGCTGAGGAGTGGGCTTCTCCCATCTAGTATGCTCGGGTTGATACATGAGGGAGGATCCCAGCTGATCCCAGCCTGCATAGTTGGTGAAAGCCGGTCCCTCTGGAATTGTATCTTCGCCATGGTACCTGGACATTGGGTTGTGAATCAATCTTGTAGAGGCACTCCTACGAGGGGCTATCTCCTTGACCTGTAAATCAAAGACAAAAGAATTCACCGCATACAACTTGAGGTTCTGGTCTGGTAACATAATCTTGGTTGTATATCCCAGATACATCATGACAAGTTGACCATTATTGTTCTTTTTTAGCTTGTGTGCTTGGACAAAATATTCATAGTCGATATACCAATGGGAATGTCATCAATGTAAGCAACAGAAGCAATTTCCAAAAGACCCAAATTTTTAGCTATGCAAGTGACTAGAGAAGTACACCCAACATCTCCCTTAAGCTCAAGAATTTCTGCCCACTGTTTCATCATAAATTTGACTGGTGAAACCTTTCTTCTCTTATCCATGGCATAGAGTAGCTTAAGTTCATCATTCCTTACAGTGCGAAAATTATTTCTAGGAAATAAAGAAAATCCAAGCCATTTATGCATAAAACGTAGAGTAGGGTGATGAATTTCATTTGTACGAGAACGGTAACAGGTAAGTTCTTTAAATATTTCTCTCCAAAATTTCATCCTAATGAAATCTTGTATAGAGGTGTCTACATCAACTACACACTGAGCATGAAATCTTAGAATCTCACTAAAATTCTTCTAGAGAACAGAAAAGTCTATCCCAAAAAGTCTAAATCTGACATCAGAATCAGTGGTTTGTAAGGTGCATAGAAATTTGGTAGTTAAAAGCTTAGACCCCAGCTCATTAATTTCCCAAACATTCTCCCACCCAAAAGTTTCAAAAATGATTTCAAACTCAGTATTCACACCTGTTGACTGCAGGAGGGCTGGATCATAAGTGGGAGTGAGAATGAACCTCCGAGTCTTCAGCTTCGTGTAGGTGTCCTTCTCCGTCGTGTTCCGAAATTTCAGGTGCTTCTCTTCTAGGAGATTGTTCTTCTCAGCAGATGATGACACGGATGGTGCTCTGACAGCGTGGGATGGAATGTTGATCTGCATGTCGGCGCTTCCTCTAGAAGATGAGCTTCTTATCGAACGGAACGATGATGTGCGCCTGCGCTTGCCCAAATACTTGCTCATCTTCCTAGAAAATAAATAGACAACACAACTCATGGAAAATAAAAAGTCAGCGGTTAGCCGTCTAGGAGTCAGTCGTTCAAGAGTTATCATCTGAGGTTGCCTAATGGATTTTCTAATCAAGATTTTGGCAGAACTTTCCCCCTTAATTCTATTGATTTATCCTTTCAATTTTAATAGCACTTCCACTCTTAAACCTTCTCAATTCTACTCTTAATTTTTCTCACCCATGCTCAAAATTTAGCAACACTTCCACTCTAAAACTTTCTCTTCTTTCCTAATTTAAAAAATCACTTCTACTAAGTGAATTTTAAAACTATGAAATTGGAGTTTGGAATTCAAACTTGGGATGCTTGATTGCATCTGTGATTGTGGCCGAGAGCAAGCAGGAAGGGTGGTATTTATAGGCAAGAGAGCAGCAGGCCAGCCGGCCAAGTGGTGGGGCCGACTAGCCCCACATAGTGGCCAAATGGCCTCCCCTTCCTCCTGATGCTTCTTTACTTCATGGTTAAACAAGGTGAGTGCTCCTTTCGGTGGAAATGTGCTCTGAAGGGTGCAGAGTGGAGATGAGTGGGAATGGGGGTGATGGTGGAGGTAGAAGTGATGGATGGTGATTGAGTGGATCCCATATATCTAGATTTCTATAGTATACATACGTATATATACATATGTAATATTTTATAAAACAATGAATATAAGAAGATGAATGAATGGTATTTTTAAATTTTTATGCCTCCACGGTAAATATTTATTATGGGTTTTTACGCTCTGTAAAAATTATTTACATGGGGCTTGAATTTTATAATGCTATGATGAGAAATTTTATTTTATAATGCAGGTGTTGAAAAGTAAATATGCTAAGATAAAATGATTAATATAATGATAGAAGTAAATATGGATAACTACCGATTTTATCTCCCAACGAGGGTTCGAGATTTTAAGTTCGCCGAACTGGACTTCTCCAATTGCATTTATTCCTCGGGTGCATCGGTCGGTCTCGGAGATGGAGACCCTGATGGTTGTACTGGCTTCTCTTGCCACTCCAAAAGCATTGTTCCGGTCTTGGCTTGAAGGCGAATCGCTCTTCCTTGCCATTGATATGGAATTTGATTTCTCCAGCACTGACATCAATGTGTGTATTTGTAGTACGTAGGAAGGGTCTCCCAAGAGTGAGGGATATCTTCATGTCTTCCAGCATGTCAAGCACTACAAAATCTTCTAGAACAAATAAGTTTCTTATTTTTACCGAAATATTCTCGGTGATTCCTACAGGATAGTGAACCGATTGGTTGGCTAGTTGCAGGCACATTGATGTTGGCGTGAGTGTAGAATAGTTGAGGTTGTCAAAAACCTTCTTGGGCATGACACTTACACTTGCTCCAAGATCGCATAGTGCATTTTCAAAATTATGGTTTCCAATCGAACAATCAATAGTGGGACATCCTGGATCCTTCTTCTTCACTAGTGATGTGTTCAGGATGGCTGCACTACACTCCTCCGTTAACTCGATTACCTTAGTGGTGGGCAGTGGTCTTTTATTGTTCAAAATGTCTCTGAGGTACTTCATATAGGTGGGTACCTTTATAGCATCTAGCAGAGGGATATCGATATATAACTTTTAAATTACCTCTATGAACTTACCAAACTGCTCATCCATTTTAGCCTTTTGATTTCTACATGGAAACGGTAGGAGGGTGGTGTCATGAAAATCTTGCATCATTTCCTGTGCTTGTGGCTCAACTTCTTCAACTTCATTGTTTCTCTTCTCTTCTGGTACTGCTGCCAGTGTCTTACCTGTCCTCGTTGGATATGGTAGATCTTGAGTAGACTTGCCACCTCTTGTGGTTATGGCGTTGACCTTCTCAAGGTTAGTGGCATTAGGTAGAGCAGCAGCCAACTGAGCTAATTGAGTTTCTATCTTTTTATTATAGCTTAGTTGGTCTTTATAGCAAAAGAAAAACTATCCATTTTTGTATTTATGTTTTCTAGGACCTTATCATTAAAAGCAAGCTTCTTAGAAATATTCTCGTTAATCCTGGCTTGTTCTAAGATCAAGTCTCTCAAGGATGGCTGGTTAGGCTTAGAAGAATAATTACCTGGGTACTTACCTTGGTAATTTGACTGTTGTTGTTGTTGCCCCCATCCTTGTCTTTGTTGTTGTGGAACAGAATTGTTGATGACAATGTTTGCATCCTCCTGATTCTTAGGGAAATCAATCCCCAAACATTCTCCACATGTGTTTTGGGCATTATAAGCATCTTGAATGGCTTGACGATCTTTCTTGTAATTGGCTCGCTGTTTAAGCCAATTCAACAGTACGTCCATCTTGGTTGAAAGTGCACACACCTCTTCTGGTATTTCTTCACTCTTATTGCATGATTGAATACTTCCTTGAGATCAGCCTTGAGATCAGCCTCTGGAATGGTTTCTCCTTTCTACTGTTGGAAGTTAGAAAATTTTCCTCTTAACGCATTGGTCTTGCCTATAGGAAAAAACTTTCCTAGAATGGCCTTCAAACATCTTGCCCACATGTTGATGTTATCTTTGTTAGTGTAAAACAACTGCTTCCCCCTTCCCACTAACGAGAATGGAAATAAGCAGAGTAGTATGATGTCTTGAGCAACATCCTTGATGACGATTGTGCTGCTAATCTCTAGAAAATCTTGGTTATGAGCACTAGCATTTTCTTGTGCCTTTCCACTGAATGGAGTAGCTTGCACCATGTTGATGAGGTTTGGCTTAAGCTCGAACTCAAGGTTGTTGGTTTTGAGTGTTGGTCTAGTGCGAATGTTCTTAGTGCTTGGAGTAGAAAATTCACACAGAGTCTTGTCAGCCATAGCTTCAAAAGCTGGTGTTGAGCTTCCTCTTGATTGGTTTGATTGTGATTGATGGAATTTATTGACGAATCAGAACCAATCTTGCAATACCCTGTATAAGATATGAACAAAGACAAACAAGGTAAGCCTGCTAAAGCAGAGGTATAAAGTTATTGTCTCATCTATAAGTATTTATTTGATCAATTCTCTTAACCTTGTGCCCCAACCTAGCAACGGCGCTAGAAATGCTTGTTGGCATTCCTTAGCATCACCTTAATACTAAGTTGTCATCCCTAGCAATGATTCTAGAAATGCATTGGTTTGGTAATCATTAATGACAATTGTAAACTCAAAGAAAATCATATATATTAAGTATCCACAAGCGCACAGATAATATACCATTGTAGCATTTCACCTAGGAGTATACCAAGTATCGTTATTTATATTTTATCCACAGGGAGGAGCAATGGGGAGGCAAGAGATATTGACAAATATGCATACTTATGACAAGATCATTAACTCTCATGCTATAGTAGGGGTAAGTCAAATGATAAATAAATGATAAGTGTAAGGCATTGATAGTATTTCAGAGATAGGAATAGATACTCATAAATATAGTATGGCTAGGTAGGAGATTAGTTAAGAGCCAAAGATTCCTAGGTCATTCCTTATTTACTAAATCTTTTGTACACCCAAGTATATACACTCTCATCTATAGCATAATTAACTCTGTATCTATGCATAAGGAACATTACTAAGGATGATCAAGAACAGAGCTTGACTCCCTTCACAACCAGGTTCTACTTGCTCTACAAACGGGGAATGGACTACAATGGACTCAATGGGAGTGTTACATCTGTGATCTACCACATGACCTAGAGTGTAGAATGCATCCGCAGGCAAACAATATTTAAGCACCACGCTTACATAATGTTGACCACTTAACTAACTCGAGTATTGAGCTAAGCGCTTTGCGAACATACGCATATATTCATCATCAAGCATAACTATCTCAAGCATACAAGTAGAGCCAACTGGGAACATAATAAATATCAACATAATATTGAAGTAGCACAAAGTCTTAAAATAAAGAGGGATACAATGGATATACCTGCCTCTAGACGGTAAATTCAGAATCCTGAGCAATAGCCCAAACTCTACTTGAATCTTGCTAGCTAGCCTATACTAGAATTTTGAAGAATTGGAGCTCTATTCTCTTCTCTCTAGAAACCCTAATTTCTATTCTACACTTGACTTATGCAATGCAGATGACTCAGGGAGGGGGCAGGGGCTTGTATATATAGCCCGGAGCGTCAATTCTAGACCTTTAGATCAAACTGACTAAAGAAATGGCGTAGATGCAATCCTTAAGGCGGTGGAGTACCGACATACGAATGGGGGACTGACAGGTGGGCCCAGGGGTAGGCCGGCCGACCCCACCTAGTAGCACCTCGGCCTCTGCTTTGGTGTGGTGTCTTCCCGAATATTCTGGAACCTTCTGGGGTAGTTTTCGCTAAGGATAAGCATGATTCACTTTGATGATTTGATCGTCCATGATGGTTTTCTGGATAAATCTTGCTGAAAACACTAATTTGACCAAAACTCATAGAAATTGTTAGTTTCAACCCCTAAGTCTATGTTGGTGATTATTTTTATGTCCTTTTACAAGTTATGTTGATGGTTCTTGATAGATGATAACTACCATCAACACCCGAGAAATGGACAAAAGAAACTCAAAAACTAATGGCTCCTTTGGAATGGAGGAGAAACAGGATTTTTGAAGGATCCAAATCCTATAGGAAAAAATCTCATGAAGCCCTTTGGACCGGCAGCTCTGCCGGGAACCGTGGCTCCATCGCATGCAAGTCTACGTCTGAACGGAGGTGCGTCGGCCAGGGCTGACGCAGCCCCATGGCGAAGGCCATGCGTCACTACCACCCGGATCCATGCTGGCAGAGCATGGATATGCTCAAGGAAGTTCAGCCCCGGTGGTGGCGCGAACGCGCCGTTCAGCTGCTCCATGATGGCTGAAAGAGCAAGAATGAGAAAACCGTACCAACTAATAAGGTGCGGTGCCACACAAAATAAGCAGACACGGTAATGACAACGCCTTACTAGCGAGCTACACCTATGCTTAACCCGCTGTGACTTCAGCCGTAGCCGTCTCCGTATCGGCTGTGGCGAGTGCTGACTCCACAGCAGAGAGGCACGACCGCAGCCGCTCCGCCTCCTAGTTCTCCTCGCGAAGAGCCTGCCTAGTCATTTCCAGGTCCCGCACCATCATCTCCTGCCTTGGATGCTTCTCCACCGATGAGGTCCTAGGAAGGAGGCGACAAGCAGGAAAGGTGAGTTCGCAAGGTTACAAGGCAACTATTCTGACTCCCCTATTTTTCCTCTATTTTTATAGCAGGGGATGCACACGGCCGATGGACCCAAATTCCAGCAGATGCCAGGCGATAGTAGGAGGTAAGGCGAGGGCACATCTCCACAATCTCTAAGGAGCATGCCTTCCAAGAAATACGTGTCGTGAAATGAGCTGCCAAAATGGAGTAGCTAGATAGCTGTTCATATTTTACTGCACTCGCAAGAAAGTCCGGATATGGCACATGTGATCTCGTCGGACACTATATAGTACAAAGTTGTGACTAAAACTATTGCCAACAGAGTGCACTCGGTCACAACATTTGTATCAGTAGTAGTAGTCATGAGTGGCTTTGATCTGTGTTGAACCCAACTCTTCTTATTTTTGTGTATTTGATAAGATTTGTTAAACTTGCAAGAGCCATGCATCAAAGATAATTTTATTTAGAATTCGGTTTTTATAATTTGATGTGTGCCTCTACAAACCAAGAGAAATTGAAGCAAGTCCTCAGTCTGCCCCTTGACTATCATGACTGCTTGGATTAGACCGCACTGTCTATACTTCACAGGATCACACAAGGTCCGGCCGTCTGAAATCTTGACTACCCAGATAGTGTAATTGATGAATGACGTGCTCCTGCATTCCAGCGCAGGCACGCACGCGTGGGTGGCGTTAGTAGCCTGTTATAGCAGGGGACGTCACCTCTAGGCCCGCCACCCACCAACACAAACATCTCGGTCGTGGGGTGGTTGACGGCCCCCAAACTATAGCAGCAGAGACAAGAGATGACAGGAGTGTTATACCTACTGCCTTCTCTCTTCAAAGCTCCTAACATTTACCTGTTTCTTGTAAACCATATGTTCGACTGATAGTCCAAGCAACATAAATTTGAACAGGCCGGATATGTAACTCTTGTACTTAGCTATGAGTAAAACTTTTGCCTAATCGGCTATGCTACAAATAGGAGCTGCACCGTCTGTGGCTGCATGCATGAAGTAATAAGGTAGGAGCAGTTGGATTCCTGAAGCGGCAGCCTCAAACACTACCGAGGGAGTGGAGATGATCAGAACCTATGAAACCATGTAGCCATCTCTAGCTAGCTATTGCCCCTCGGCTGCTGCGAGCATGCGACTCCAAGGATTGGACTGCACCATACTTCACCGGATGACAAAATGTCCAACCGTCTAAAATATTCACTACTCAGATATTAGTAATGTTGAACATGGTGTGCTCGCGTTAGAAGCATGTTCCAGCCCTAGCGTCCCTATGTGTACAAAGCCTGACCTCACTCCCATTGTTTTTTATGGTCACCTCACTCCCATTGTTTCACTCCCCCCTTGCATTGCGTGAAAGCCTTCGCCTCACACTGCCTCGCAAAGTCTCCACCTCCCCCTCTTCATCGGTTCCCATGTAGGCTGTCCCCATGAAGCGCTCTAGGTCCTCCTCGAGGAACCATGGCCGGGCTCTGGTCCACACTTCCTCCAATGCGCTGGCACACCCCGTTTCGATGCTTGCTCGTGCCCTTCTTGACTGCTGGTACCCAATGTGCTCCCACACGCCATCTCCTAGGCTGCCATTTGTCTCCTCGTCGTCCACGATGACACCATTGATGCCTCTAGGACCGTTGGTTCCCACGCCGCCACCGCTCTCGGTGCGGTCCACTTCGCCATCGTTGCAGGCACCATCGTGGTCCCGCACGCTGTCCCCTATGTTGGCATTGGTCTCCCCGTCACCCACGATAATGACGTTGATGCCACCGGCACTGGTGGTTCACTCGCCGCCACCGCTCCCGGTGTGGTCCACTTCGCCGTCATCGGTGGCCCCGTCATGGTAGAGCTCGCCATCGCTGGATCCGCTCCCGATGCCCCACGATGGGAGCAGGTCTCCTGCAACATTGCGGTCCCACTCACCGTCCACCGAGGAGAGGTCTGAGAGCTCTATGGTGGTGGCGATGTCGTGGTCCAGCTCGCCTTCATCGGATCTGCTCTAGGCGCACCATGGCGGGGCGGGTAAGGTAATCCTCAGGTTCGATGTGGTGGATAGGTTTGCTGGTTTCAACCCAGGTAGGTTTACCTTGCAGGCGTTGGATTTTGATTGTGCCTATTGGTACCCTTGTTGCTTAGAGCTGTGGGATGGCACAGCTCATTAAATTAATTAGTAGTATCAAGTCATGTAAACATTTGTAGTTAGGACGTGTACACTGCCTAGTGCTCATTACTACTACGAAGTCATGTTAATCATCTGTAGTTAGAACTAGTATGTTTATGTAGTAGATGTATGACTTTGAGTAGTGTGGCACGTTTCTCCTCTTATTATGGTCTATGAAGGCATGGTTATGTAGTCTGAACTCGTATCATTGTTGTACTCCACATATATATATATATACATATACATATACATATACATATACATATACATATACATATATATACATATATATATACATATATATATACAAATATATATAAAGTCTAGTTTGATGTTATGTTATCTTTCTAGTAGCATTGCTCCCCTCTTATTATGCATGTAGCCATGCCTAGCTCTACAAAACCAACCAAGACCTAGGAATAGGTGTCTAATCTTTTATGCCACCAAAGCACTGTCCGGCCATGTTGTATTAGATGAGGCCAGACCATAGATTAGGTGTTCGGCCAGCTCTTTTATCATGGACATGAAAAATCAATAACCAAAGGATAGTCCGCCCCCTCGTTTTGCCACAGGCCGAACATGCAAAAAAGGGTGCAGAAGCAGAAGGGCAACAAGATGAGTTAGGCGATGGTTTGAACTTAGTTAATTGTGGTATGTATCTAGATGTCAATAATGCTGATGTATCTCAATCTGGAACTAGTAGTGCACTTGTTTATTCAGTGTTTGTTTAGTGTTTATATCTGTTAGTTCATGTTGTCGTAGTGGTGTTCACTATTCCAAGAAAACCATTACCTGTGCGGCCTCATCAAAATCACATTCCAAAATACATGAAAAACACTAAAAATAGTTAAAACCGCCATTATATTGATTCCTAATATATACTATCTGGGTACATGAGGCATTCAAAATAGACCAAAATTGCACTACAACGCACCCGCCATTATACTACTACTAGTTCATACTACACCTACTGGTATTGTACTAATTAACACCTATTGATCGACACCACTGCCCCCGCCTACGCTTCTAGTAGTGCGGCATGGGGGTGAACCCTGGCGGAATGGTCTCAGTGATGATGTCCAACACTTCCACCGGTGCCTCCTCCTCCTTTTCCTCCTCCTCCTCTGCCACCGCCGGTGCCTCCTCCTCCTCGTCATCATTGGGCTCCCGATCATCTTCGGTGGGCTCCTCAGCTGACAACGGATACTCCTCACGCTCGGGGCTCGGCGTCAGTTGATTCACCTCCTCTTCATCCTCGTCTTTGTAGTCGGTGGAATACTTGCCGGATGCCCAGTGCCCCATTGCTCGCTCAATGCTGTAGTCGCCACCAGTGAGTAGGGATCGGAGGAGGTGATGTGATGGATGGGTAAGTTGAGTACGTATGAGAGAATACCTCAGTCGGTGGTGCTCTCTATAGCCTGCTGGTCATTTTAAAGAGGAGAGCTGAGCAGTTGCTCTCCCATAGGACGCGACGCTTGATTCTTCGTGGTTGGTTGGCATCCCCCGTTTCACATTTTGACTCCTCAGTTTGGAAACAGTGTACATTCAATCCACCTTGTAATCTAAACCGTGTTGTCATTGCAAGTTCCCACGGTAGTTCACAGAGTGTATTTAAGAACTCCTACTATACCCCCACTTGACTACCTCCCCTGCCTCCTCCTCAATCATCCTCAGTCAATCGCGCCGCTCCCCCTCTCTAGCCCTTCGTCTTGCCACCATCCACACGCTGTAGCTCCATCCATGTCGGTAATCATATTGCTGACGGTGCTCCCTACCGACGTGCAAATTGAGATCACCGACCAATTTGTTGCGACCTTGGATCGGCCCATGGATGACCTCCATAGCCTATGGGTGACCTGCTCGTCCATGCACCACATCTGCGGCCATCTTGCCATCGACGGCACTTGGCACTGGATCGGTACAAACACGAGAGGATGGGGGACGACCCTATCAACTACTACACCCTCCTTGCTAGCCTGAGCCAAGTCGACAACCCAGAGGCTTGCTTCCTCACCGGGATACAATACGTATTCATGGAAAAGTGCAGCCCCCCGCCATGCCTCGACAATCTCACCCGCACCGCCAATGGAGGACACAATCTGTCAGCCTATCTGGTCGCCATAATGCTCTATAGGCACAATGGCAGTGCCGACGATGATGACACTGCAAGGCAGTGCATGAGATATGTCAAGCGTGAGGAAGAATCATGGGCGGAGGCGGAGGGCGGCGGTAGCGGACCAACGAGTAGGTGGCTAAGCAACAATGGTTGTGTGTTGTGTCGCCGCCCGGCTGTTAAGGTGATCTACAATACGACGTGGGGACGGTTGTCGCTGCCGCCGCTGGCATAGGTGCGTGGAGATCTTCCTTGCATAGGCGACGGTTGTGGCGATGCAGATGGATGGGAAGGAAGGGCTGTGTATTGTAGCGAGGACTGTAGGCTTCGTCAAGAAATCCATTTTTCAAATGGGAATTTGGAATAAGAGACTAGTAATTCACTCTTTTCGTGCGAGAGTGAATTACAACCTCCATCCCAAAATGTAGTGTATTCTGGCATCTGAAATTTGTCCTAAAAAATAGTGTATTCTACAGCTTTTGATTTCCTGTTGCTTTTGCTTTTTGGTTGTTTTGTTTCAATTATATTTGTTTCCTTTAGGGATTCAACGAAAGTACTAGCATGAAATAGGTTTCCCTATATAACGTGAGATGTGTCCGGCCCAGTGAGATTAATAATGCTCGAACTTTCTTATGTGTGTAGTAAAATTTGAATTGCTATGTGGCTCATCCGTTAGGCATTAGATCCAAGCGAGATTGGATCGGATGAATTACGTTATGCATGTTTACCATACTACAGATCAGAAAGTGAACCAGAAAGAAACCTGCAAATGTCCCCTAGTTTAGTAGTAGTAGTAGTAGTCACGAGTGGCTTTGATCTGTGTTGAACCCAACTCATCTTATTTTTGTGACTGCTTCAGTCTTCAGTCTATAACTCGTTAGTCTTTAGCCTTTAGTCTGCCCCTCGACTATCATGACTACTTGTGTGCTCCTACATTCCCACGTAGACGCATGCACATGGGTGGCGTCAGCAGCCTGTTGCGGCAGGGACATCGCCTCGTGGCCCATCGCATTATCGTGATGCGGCCAAGCCACACCACTAAATCACGTAAACTTCTCAATGCTCATTGGTCATGGGGTGTGATACTCTATATTAGGTGGGTTGAACTCTGTTGAGCGTGGTGTAGCTCAGGTCATTTGGTTTTTGTTTGTTTTTTTTTGTTGCCTTGGTGTCTTTGTCAATCTTCGTTGAACATGCAAGAACTTGTAGCAAGGAGCAAGTCTCGCCTCAGTCTAATATAGAGCTGAGTAGCCATTGGTGTTGAAATATTATTGCACACGTAAGAAACTCTGACCTCTGTACATTTGGTCACGTTTGACAGTATCCTCCATAGTTTTTTCCTCATTTGGACGCGTTTGACACGTAAGAAACTCCCAACATAAGTAAGATACATCAAATGCAACATGACATAACATCAAATGGAACTTTATTTACTCATCTGCTAATGACTCCAAAAATAATGGAACATAGGACTAAAGTATAACAACAAAGATCCAAGGGTGTTTGGTTTAGGTGACTAAAAGAGACTAAAGCAGTTAGAAAAGACCAGAACACCCATATTAATTGCCTAGGATCTTTGCTGCTGCCACAGTATTGAGGGGCACGGGTGTCTTTTTTGGCCTCTGCATGTCTGTGTTTGCTTTTGTTCAATTTTGTATTAGGTGGGTTAAACTTTGTTGAGCAAGGTGTAGTTCAGGTCCTTTGGTCATTTGGTAGCCAGTTTCTAGCCCCTGTTGGTTGGTTTTGCATGTAGGTTTCTTTCTGATCTGTAGTTTGGTAAATATGCATAACAGAATTCATCCGATCAAGTCTCGCATCGATCTAATGCCTAAAGGAGACACGTAGCTATTTAAATTTTACTACACATGCGAGAAAGTCTGAGCATCATAAATCTAACTAGGCCAGACACATCTCACGTTATATAGGGGAACCTATTTTGTACGAGTACTTTTGTTGAATCCCTAAAGGAAATAAATAAAATTGAAACAAAACAACAGAAAATCAAAAGCTATAGAATATACTATATTTGAGGAGTTCGAACTACTTCAGCAGTACTTTTCAGCGAACGCACAGTGGTTTCCTCTCACAACAAATCAGCATAAGCCAAATTTCAACGAATAATTGACTCTCATAGGTAAAGAGTGAACTACTAGTTTCTTATTCCAAGTTCCCATGTGAACAACTCAAATTCACGGTGAAGCCTATAGTCCTCGTTGTAATACACATCCCTTCTTTCCCATCCGTCTCACCTATGCCGGTAGCAGCAGCAACAACTTACCCCAGGCCCACCTCATTTCATGGATCACCTCAGTAGCCACCTCATGGTGGCACAAAGACACACCCTTATTGCGTAGCCACCTACAAATTGGTCCACCACCACCGCCCACAATTCTTCCTCGCCCGACCCATCTCATGTACCACCGCAGTTGTCATCATCGTGGGCATCGCCATTGTGCGATAGAGCATTAGGGCGACCGGGATAGGTTACTGTGATTGTGCCCACCATCGCGTGACATGTGTGAGATCATTGAGGCATGGCTGGGGCCTATGGGTTTCCTTGAATACCAATGATATCCTAGTGGGGAAGCAAGCCTCTAGGTTGCCAAGTTGGGTTAGGCTAGAAAGGAGGGCGTAGTAGTCGACGACATCATCCCACCCAAGCCCCGCATCTCCCAGACTGGTCCGAAGGCCATGCGCTGACTGACAGCGGGGTTGCCTCAGATGCGATGCATGGATGAGCAGGTCACCCATAGGCTACGAAGGTCATACATGGGCTGCTCCGAGGTTGTAGCGAGGTGGCCGGCGATCTCAATGGCCAGCTCGTTAGGGAGCGCCAGCAACAGCGACGTGCGGTGCCGCCTCGCCACCATGATTGCCGACGTCGACATCGCGCGATGTGGAGCTCGAGGAGGCTAACCGAGGGCTCGCACGGTGGTGTGGATGGAGCTTCGGCGTGTGTGTGGATGGAACTACAGCATGTGGACGGTGGGTGAAGTAGATAGAGGGCTAGAGAGGCGGCGAGGCGCTAATCAACTTACGTTGATTGTAGAGGAGGCGAAGAGGCGACCGAGTAGGGGTTAGAGTAGGAGTTCGTAAATACCCTCTACGAACTGGCATGGGAACTCACAATGATGGCACGGTTCAGATTACACGGTGGGCAGGCGACCGGGCGGATGAGATGGTTCAGACATCGAAATGTGGAGTTTTCTTGTTCTCTTTCGATTGTATGTTTCTTTCTGCTTAATTTTAGTGCACACGCAAGAAAGTCCGAATGTCTATTCATTAGATCTCGCTGGAGAGCTACTTAGTAGAATTATTGCCTAGGTACAATGTCTTTTTGATCTTGTCGGACACGCCTTAGTAGTAGTAGCAAGAGGGTGAGTGGCTTTGGTCTAATACAAGGTGAACCATGTAGCGACAATTTTATTTGAACAAGTCTCGCCTCCATCTAATGCAGAATGGAGGAGGCATAGCTATTGAATTTTTTATGGGCATGTAAGAAAGTATGCCCGTTGTACATTTGATCTCAGAGGATAGTATATAGTGTCATCTATTCATTTGAAAGTCATAGCAAATTGAGTGCATTTGTTCATAGCTTGACAAAAGTACTCATGGCTCCCATGTCATACATTAAAATGTTAATTTTTATGTGAGTAGAACTGTCTGATCTGGCCGTACAAACAATAGTCAGACCGGCCGTGGCTTCATGCATGAAGTAGTAAGGTACGCTGCAGTTGGATTCGTGAAGGCAGCGTCAACCAAAGCCTGTGGAGGCAATGATCATAACCTATGAAACCATGTACAATAGCCATCTCTCTAGCTAGCCTCGCTTGTCGCCACCCTATATGATCGGGCTGGGGTTGGAGTGCATGTATACTCCACCGGATGACAAAAGGTCCGACCATCAAAAAATATTCACTACTCGGATACTAGTAATGATGAATGTCATGCGGTCACGCCGTAAGCCTGTTGTAGCCCTCGGTGTCCCCTGTGTACAAAGCCCAGACTCGCCTCCCATTGTATAGCCATCTCTACCTAGTTAGTTGGCTCTGCCCTCCGACCAAGAGAAATTGCTTAATAGGGAAGCAATTCCTTCTTTACTCTTCGGTTCACTCCGATCGCCTCGATTTCGTTGTGAGTCCTCTTCACAACCCGCACTATGCTTTCCAGTCTCAAGCGTGTCATGGTGGTCAAAAGCTCTTCTTCTAACACTTCTTGTGCCCAGCCTTTCCTAGGCATTCACTTCACTCGGCAATCACGAAAGTTCTATATGGAGGAGCGTCCCCTTCCTCAAAGATTTTGAATTTTGACCAAATATTAGAGAAGATGATTATGATGTAATAAGTATCATTACATTACATTGATCATAAATTATACTATTTTCATAATAAGCCTAAAGGAGATCTAAAGATTCCGTGGTCAAACTTTGTTCAACTTGCAAGAATCTTGTAGTGAGGAGGCCTGATTGGTTGGCTTCCAAAATTTGCCAAACCAAGAATTGGCATGCATGATTTTGGCTATTGATTGGTTTGCTACAAAAACTTGCTAACCTCTTAGATTCAAATTTTCCCAAATCCATGGCAAAATGTTTACCTAAATTTGATTTACAAATCCTTGTCATGGCAAATTAATGCATAAACCAGTCAGGGCTCCGGAGAGGAAATTATCATGTGTATGGTGTACCTTGTTCTATTTGACTTTTACTTAAATTCCTCAAAAAAAGGTAAAGTTTTGTCTCCTATAACTTGGGTCTGGGATCTCGGCTCCCCCCTCTCTTTTATAAATTGGTAGGAGTAGCCATTGTGTTTCAAACTGGTCACCCCCTTCCCTCGGTGTAGCTCTATCGGCACCATGTCCCACTGGATCCAATCTTCTCACAAAGAGCATCGCGTCGAAACAGATGCATGGACGGAGTAGTTCTGGACAACGTGATCGGGTTGTCGATCTTGTTGGTGAAGGACTAGCCTTCCATTGGTAATTTGTCCCCGCCGCAAGCTTGCTAGAGTGATTGAGCAATGGTTCACTTAAAGAAAACTCCGAACCGTGGCCGTGTCTACTTCCAAGTGCTAGAGGAATGGGGTGAGCTTTTATTTGTCACTTCTTGGCTATGACTATTGCAATTCTCGGTTTATTTTTTAAACAAATTTGTGTAGTATCCGAACTCTGTGGTTACTATGTATGGTATAAATGATGTATCTTGAGGATTTGAAAAAAAGTCGCACAATCCAAGTCAAAGCTAATGGACTAAGAGGACCAAGAGGAGGAAGGAAGCAAAGGCCACTCAAAATGGCAGAGGAGATAGGAAAGCATTAGAACTCAAAGATGCGTAACTCGCAGATCCAAAACTTTGTTGTGTTCTGCTTTGTTGATTTGGAATCATGTATTATGTTGTATTGAAGTAGGTCATCAACATGTTATATTTGGAATGCTTTGTTTTGTACTAGCTAGGAGGATATATGAAGAATAGGAAACCAATGTCCTTGGTTTATGAAGGGTGTTTATTGTCTCGCAGCTATGGTTGCAAGCTTAGCTTGAGATTATGTTTTGTGTGCTTTGAATCTTAGGTTGCACGAGTGGATGCAAATTGTTGAGATGGTGCTTGGTTGTTTGTGTTCTATGAGGAGAGTTACCTTGCATCTAAAGAAGGTCACTTACCCCTCTATGCTAAGATTGTCGTGTGAGTAAATTTTATAAATCCATAACTCATACCAAAATGCAACTTTGACAACCATTAATAATATTCATGGTACAAGCTACATTGCATTTAGCTTACATTACAAACAAGTTAAAGTTGTTTGCAAAAATAATGAGAACATCCATCCAAGACAATCAAACAACACTGATCCATTTAAACATGTCATGATAGAGAGATACATCATGGAACTTTATTTACTCCTCTGCTAATGACTCCAACTCCGAGAACAAGGAAACATAGGGAAGATAGTAAGGTCTGCCATTGACTTATAGTAGGATGCCACGTTTCAAAAACTGACTGTAACGTGTAGGGATGACATTAACTTTCTCTCACTGCATGTTATATGCATTTAAGTCATTTTCCACCCCAACCCCAAACAAAGAGAGGCAAATTCCATTCTCGATGAACCGCTGAGTAGTACTCATTAACATCATAGTATGAGTAATAACTAAATTCAATGTTAGTCTATGCAAACACATTTAGAATCTTCGATAAGATGCTTCAATGTCCATTTATTAGTACCATAGTCTTTAATGATCTAGATTGAAAGTTTGGACATATTGTGACCATGAACAAGAGACATACACACAAGTGACCCCTTTAGCTTGATGGATGGAGGTAAAGAACCACGTGGGCAAGAAACTTTCTCCATGTCTCTCCTCCATATCCATAGCAAGTATCTAAGAGTAAACCCCCAGTACCCAGTAACACCCTAGTGTTAACCATGCATTGGCCATTTGCATTTCATGAGCACAAGCATCATCCGTGCATTCATGAGCATGAGCATAAGAAGTTTCATCTCATTCACGTTATCTTTATCACATGTGATGTTGCTTATATATATATATATATATATATATGCTTGCCATTTGTGTGTGACCAATGCATGAAATGGTTGTGAGGTCAACAAAACACCAGACATGTCTAGGATGGTAAATGGAACAAGTTTATATTCATGACTTGGACCAATACAACCACCAAGTCATAGCGTTAATCTAAAAACTTCCATTTTCATGTTACT